>JAQGBU010001863.1:0-11211 GCA_034698605.1 Isotoma decorata | reverse complement strand
ACAGTAAAACTCGTATAACTTCGCACAGAATCAACATTTCTCAATTCTGTTTTCAGTTATGAGTACTATTAATCAAATAGCACATTTGACCCCCAAGGGTCAAAGGTCACACCAAGGGGGTGTGGTTGGGGCGAATTGAGACGGTTGCATATTTCGGGTCTCTGGACTCAAGGGAAGGGTTCTTTGACTTTAAATCCATCTCCGATACTTCTATAAATCCGTTGCAAAGGTTTATTGTGATTTGTTCTTTTATAGTGATGGGCAACGAAAATTCTTAGATGATTTAGTAAATCTGGCAAGTTTGTTTTTAGGTCATCCTAGCATTAGATTATTAGCAAGGATTTGGGAATAAGCTACTTAAACATCTATATAAAACTATTTAGTTTCACTTGAAAAAACCCAATAATTCCCTGAGCTAAGGATACAAGCTATTAGTAGTAAGCCCTAGCAGCAAAGTATTGATATTGAACTACCTAATTTGAAATAAACTTGCAAATTTTCGGTTGTCCACTCCTGATTGAAACAATCATTAAAACGAATTCCGTGGTGCCCAAAAAATCCCTTCGATTAAAGCTCTTTGTCAAACGACAAATATGAATGAAGATGAGTAAAATGCAATAATTGTTGATGTACTCAATAAGTTGTTACGTCTTCATCGCCTTGTATTTACTAAAAATGCATTACGAAAGCGCACATAATTCACATGCTGCAGTTCAGTTAACATTTTAATTATAAAATTTGCTAACTCAAGGCACTATAAAGAGGAAACCGGATGTTTTTTAGAAGCTTAGTCTCAATACATAATGGACTGGCATTACTTACGCCTCTATAAAGCAGAGTCGCCTTATTAAGGTTAAATAAGTCCTTCTCAAATGCTCAGTCTTCACATTGGGAATACTTCTCATTTCCTCACATTCGAATTTAATTCTAGTAATCTGACGTTAAAAAAGAATTAAAACGCGTATAATATATTTCATGTGATTTATGGTAAATCCTTTGAAGTGATACCAACAAGATGAAAAAAGACATGCAACAAGCATCTTTAAACTAATTGCAAATTGAATCTCCTTTTCGGGCCACAAATAACTGTCAAAATAATAAGATTGTTTAGACATTAAGTAGAATCTTAAATCAAATAAAGTTGTCATTCAATAGAAATGTGCCTAGTATGGATTATGTGATTCACAATTCGTCTCCATCGTATCTTCGTCTCTCTTGCAAATAATAATACTACCGTAGTTACAACTCACTATTAACTTTATTTTCACTTTCTTTGAATTTCATATCATATTTTGCTGCATGTGTTAATGTTATTCTCTTGCATTTATAATATATAATACCTCAAACCAAGACATTAACTAATAATCATTTGAGTACCTTTTTGACTCCATTGATGCCATCGTGGATTGAGAAATCAGCTTTTGTGGTAATTATTATATGACCTATGAAAATTGAATTGCATTTATTAATGGATTTTACATTTTTTACATGCCAATTCTACTCACTCAGTATGTTTGTGCAGATTAACATATTATATCTGATTTGTGAGTTATTTATCCGTAGCATAATAATGTCAAAAAGATATGGGGAACTTTTTGGTCATCAAGAATAAAGACAAAATTCTTGGTAGTGTAAACTGATAGTTAATTCAAAGCCAATACTGGCATTTCAAAAATTCTTAAGCAATAGAACAGAGATTGAAGTAATAAACGTAACACGGTACAGGCTTTTACATTAGTAGTAGTGTAGTGATTACGATTCACGATAGTATGTTAAGTACCTTTAGGTTATTTTATTGTCTATGGGATAATCCTGTTTGTAGCATTTTTTAAAGATGATGATGATGTTATATGATATCCACAAAAGTTACTGATGATGGTTGTACTTTTAATTTTTTTTATCTTCGCACGCATTTGTATACAACAACTCAGTATGAACATTATAGATTCTACAAATCTGATTATAAATATGGCTTACCTTTAGAAATGAATGCATGAGTTGTATAATGCAGGTTATGATTATATGATACACCTAAATAAATGATCTTTATTGATTTTCATGTTTTACCATGGTCAATTAATACTCAAAGCATACAATTATTATTATTTTTATTCGTATTTCGTATTATTGCTAGAGATGAGAGTGAGACAAGAGTCGATTCAATCCTTATTGAAAACAAGATGCGATATTGGTAAGCCTAAAAAGTAATGTCATCATGATGATATTATGTATGATAGTGATATGCCTTGACCCCACCGGTCAAGTAGATTCTTGTCTTTTTTAATAATGGGCAGTCTTACATTACACAATTTGCTTACAAGACACAAAGACAATAACACGAGACACGAGAAGACGAGATCAATAGCCAAAAAGACAACTTCGTCACACTAAACTAACTACTAACTGACTCTCAACTGACCGTTTATTAAATTTTCACGCATTATTTTTCACACGACATTATATTATTTCTATCTAAAGATTGGAGTGAAGAGGATTGAACAATTGGTATGAAAATAAGCTGGTTTGTATACTTTTTTAAAGTTTTTAGCATATTGTCAAACTAATTATGTACTTATCTGTTGATGTAGTGTGGAAGACAAATAATTAAATAATATTTGATTGTATACCATTATCTTATGAATTTTATGGAATTCTTTCATATTCTATAAGCGATACTTATGGGGCCGCGTTAAATTGCTCACATACATGAATTGTTACATAAATAAAGAAAATTAATTATAATTGGAATGGAAGTTTGCAGATGGATGGATTAAAATATGTAAAAAATTTATAGAATTTTGATTAGCTACATGATATATTATTATTATTATTATTACGAGCATGCAGATTTAGCGATGGATGATTTAGTTATTATTATTATCATTGAAATAATCAATTCATCTAACGTAGGTAGTCGTAAAATGCACATGTACATTTATTACTGCTTTCTACACTGAAGGATAATCATTTCATAAGTGACTGTTATATCTTTTGTTATGACCAACCGTATTTAAAAAAATATTTTTATACTCTGTCATAAATTGCAGAGTGATTCAAGAATATACTAAAGCAATGAGAAAAGGTTAGTGTATTCTTATTCGAGTTTTATTTGATAATATGAAAAATGCAATTTTTTTTAGAATTTGCATTAATTGCAGATTTTTTATGTCGTTAACTGTCCTCAAAAGTCAAAATCTGTCAGCAATTACTTGAAAACATGAAGCTTTTTAAAATAAATTAAGATTTTTTGATCTCAGCAGATTGATTGTTTTTGATTATGCAAAACAAATGAAGAAATTTATTTAATATAGTAATATTTGGTTTTATATCTATTCTATTAGGATTCTTGCTACTACAATAATGATTTAGATTTAATAAAGATCCTTCATTCTATTCTTCAATGCTTAGCTATTGCCAGCTAAAAAAGTCGAATTTGAGTTTTGATGAAAACTATTGCAAAAAAATGTGGTAATCACTCCACTAAAGACAAGGCTAGGCTGGGCTACTCATTCATACTTGCCAAATGTCTGAGTTAGTAAAGAGACACTTGACTCTTATAATCTTTTGTCCTTTATGAATATCTGCATAATATTCAAGACATTAACTCCTTGTGTGAATGATGAGTTTATTGAATTAACTAATTAAGAAGCAAATTAATACATTTATGCGAAATGATTCGATTAATGCTTGTTGTGTCTCCGTGTGAGGTTAGTTTTTCTCTAAAAAATATGTAAAAGCGATGGAAAGATAAGTGTGTAAAAACAAGCATAAAATGGAACTTAACAAGCTTAAAATTAATTAATTGAATAATGATGGAAAATATATTGCCAGAAAATTGCATACTTTTATCTCATTTATTAGCTATTTTGAGTAATAACACAAGAGATAATTGTTTTTATTGCTTTTTCATATCGTTTACGTAATTTTCAGCGAAGATTTACAAATTATTATTCTTATTGCCCTTGGTTGAGTTGAATGATGATGATGATGATTATGAAGATGATTTTTGTAAAGGTATTTGGTGATCTTCACATCACATCCAATAATCACCATCACCATCATCATCTCAAAATTATATAATTCCTTTACAAAGGACAACATAGTTTCTTCGTGACACACAATTACATACACAAGACTTTACATAATTATTAATTACCACTAGCAGTTTACAATACAAAAGCATGCATTCCATTCATGTCATGTAATGTATATAATACATAAATTCCGATTTATTTTGATTTGACGAAGATCAGGCAAATATTTAGAGCATTTGTTACACCACCACCACCACAAAAAACGCAGGACAAGACCTAATACACCACTCTCACGACACATACATACACATAATCAACATCACTTGGCACAACAATGATATTTACTTAAGAAATTATTATTGAGATTTTTCGGCAAATATTATTAAAAACATCACTGATCACAGAGATGTGAATGAATGCTCATCATGAAATTGTGATCAATGCCTATAAAACCAAGCCAAACAATTTCCATTTATTAAAAAAAACTAACTCGCTGTGTAAGTAGTTTGAGTGTGAGTGAATGCATATGCATGTGTGTCTGTGGACTTAAAGTCTTTTCTTTCTTTTATTTTTCTTGACTCATTAACTCCTCTTAATAATGACTTTACTTATTGGTGATATTTAAGGTAGTTAAATTTAATAATAATGATGGTGATACTTAACACATAGTTTTACTAAATTTTATTAACACAATATTATTATTATTATTTGGACAAATATAATAATTATTTTTTATATCGTTTTTTAAATTTATCTCGTAAAAATGCACAAAAGTTAAGAACCATCTAAATACTACAATTAGAGTTCATCTTACAACGAATTATGCACATATACAATCATTTGGAATTAATAAACTATGAACATGGATGAAAATAGTATTATTATAATATAACCTCCAACATGAAAAAAATGACTATTTTAATTTCAGAATATATGGATATTTATGATAATAATAAGTTGAATCAGGCTCAAAAAAATTATGTTTACTTGTAATTATTATTTTAACTAATTATATATGTATATATCAGCCATTGACAATGAGATTTTCCAAAAACTCAAAGTAATATTAACTTATTTTATTATTATGTATTGTTATTATGACTCTGCTTTCATTCGTTTTTAAATTTCTTTAGTATTATAGATAACATTGTTGCATAATGCTTAGAATATTTTAAAGATTAGGAGGTTTCTTTGTTTTTACACTGCGATTTCGTTGATTAAATTTATAGACTGTGACTTAAACTTGTACCTTAGACCACTTATTATTAGGCGACTAATATTTTCAAGTATTAATCATTTTATGTTATTGCAGTTTTAATATTTATTTAGTACGTACATTAAGAGAGGAATGTGATATTTTACGTCCTTCACTGAACATCCACCTCACCTTTCACCTAATATCACCTTATCCACATAACGCTCAATCACAAAAGTTTGAACTTAAAAACAGGGATTTTCTTACTTTTAATAATGAGCTAGCTTCAATTTTAAGTTTTTGAATAATTGAATTACTCTTAACTTAAGCTTCAGCATACTGGGTGTAGGAACATAATATGCTGAAAAGTAATAAAGTGGGATGCTCGGTGGGGGACGTAATATCCACGAATCTCATTGTAGAAACGTTTCGAATGTGTTTTGTAAAAAAAACGCAGGCATCCAGTTAGGTACTCGAAGATGTTTCAGTTTTTTGTCTCATTATCATCAACTATCTTACTCATAACTAGCTAAGCTATGAACTAATGGAAATAATCTAGCATTAATGAGGAAATGATGATAAATCCTGTATTCAGGTTCAGTATATATTATTCGGAACACGTAATTATCGGAGGAATGTATAGCTTATAAGTTCATTATCGTCCATCACTCGTACCTAGCTTACAGTTTAATTCTTATTATTACAAAGATTGCCTTCCGAGGGAGAATGCACCAATATTACAATCATGAATACGATGCATCCAAATCGCTTTTGAGGTGTGCGTTTTGAATTTGCTCGTACGTTTAATTGAATTGACTCTTTCCTTTCCACAAAGAAGTAAAGTTTCAAACAGGTGGAAGCCTTGCATGATTCAGATCGCCGTGTTTTGAAAATATAGATGAGAGATCGGCTATCATTGGTTGAGGTTCTGAGTTGGCACTTACAATTGGACATACACTTCGAAATATTATAAAAAGACCAACTATCATTAGAATTATAGAAAATCCTTGTTTAATTCCTCTCCAAGTTTCATCCCAATTCCATGGCCAAAATAATTCACATCGCAAGGCTTCATAAGCATCCGCGATATATCTGTGAAGTAACCGTTTAAAAGTTATGATTCATAAAAATTACCTGTATTTATTTCATAAATGAGCATCCGTGTTTAATTATGAATATTTCTGTCTTTCCTCCTTTCTCTTGATGAGGTAATCTTTTAAGTATCAGTTTTTGAATGTGCAAGAGAATTGAGACCTATTTAATTTCTCTTTATGAGTAGTGTATTAAAGTTGGATAAGAGGTCTTCTTTTTAGCACTTGCTAATAATACAGTATAAAATATGCGATTATGGAAGTATGACTTTGCTCATCAACCTATCAAGACATCAATACAAGGCATTAAAAGATGCTTAAATCATTGCCCAATAACAAAAATACATACCTATACAATAATGATAATCTTATATATCCCATTTAAGTCATCACCTCAATCTCACACACTATTCATTCATTTCGCAAGGTAACTGGTAAGTAATAAATTCTAAATCATGGTGTGTGTCTCTTGTTTATTCAAAAATTAGCTGTCATATTATCGTGACGGAGTAAACACCTTTGAAGCAAGCCGAAACCTTGTTTTTTTCATTATATGTTAGTTTTTTTTCAAAAATCATAGTGTCTGCCCTTTAAAAAAATTTAGGTAATGAAAATGAGAATACAAGTGCAGCTGCGTTGTATTAAAATTTTTACATCATAAAATAATGATAGTTTACATTAATTAAAAGCCTGACATTAAAAAAAGTCTTCCACTTCATAAATACTACATTGACTAAATCAATCATCTAAATGCCATAAACCCACAAAATAAAAAAGTGCATTACCACTACTAACATTAATATACGTGAGAGATTCGATCAAAAGTGACTTTGATGCACACACCATTATTATTATTAATGTGACTTTAAGTAAAATACATTTTTTTTGTAAATGCATGTGAAAGTCAAAGACCAAAGGATAGAAGTCTCAAGATGCCATTTTTAGTCAAAAGGTTAAAAATAAAAACGTGATTTTCTATAATAACATGAATTTTCTTAATAACCAACTTTATACAATCATCTGAATGAGTTCTTAAGAAAGAGAGGTAAGAAAAGGTCAAAAGGTTTTAACAAGCAGAGGTGGCTTACCTAATGATAACGTTAGTACTGGATTTTTTCTCCTTAAGCACCAATTCCTCCCTTAACTTGTAGTCTAACCCAACATTAGATTTCTTTGGTCCAAGTAAATGCTGCAAAATCTGTCTAGGTCTCCCGTCTTCATCTCTGAAACGTTAATCATTATCATCATCATAAAGAACATAAAAATTCTGACTGGGTCACATCCCCTTTTCTTTTTATTAACAATTACCACGTTACTTTAAACTAGAAAGCTATAAATGGCATTTGACATTCGGTTTCAAACAGCACGTGCAAATCTAACGGATTTAATTCAACAGAGCTAATAGTAGCTCCCAGCTAGTTTCACGTAGATATTATGTGTACGATATGCTATGTCGTGGCATGACTCTGTATGTGTCATCGTGTCTTCGTGTCTACAACTGCCTATTTATGATAAACCATTATAAACGAATATAACCAAGGAGCGGAGCAAACCCTTGTTGATGTACTGGCAAAACTGAGAAAATTGACAAACTGGCAGATTGAAAAAATTGGTAGACTGGAATATGTAAAAAACTGAAAGACTGGCAGACTGGGAAAATTGAGACTGTCAGACTGAAAAAAAATCGTGAGTCTCACTTTGACCCAATCACGCCCACTGGCTCTGACCCTTGACTCTTTTGGTAAAATGGTATTTTGACCTTAAGCATGCATAACTGAAAACAGAATTGGGAAAAAACTGTCTCTGTGGGAAGTTATAGCAGATTTGCTGCAATTGCCATAGAGTGGAGCCCAAGGGGTGTGGCGGATTTGGCTTTATTATGAAACTTGACCTGTCATTTATTTGCGGCTATCCATATGTGAAAACAGAATTCAAAAAAGTTGATTCTGTAGAAATTTAGAGCATTTGCAGACAGACGAACGGATGGACGGACAGACATCGACACCACTTTCATTTATATAAAGGAGCTTCGCCCCTTAAAAAAGGTAAACCTACACCCTTTTTAGCCCTGTACTCATTTTGATACTAGAGTCTATAAGAACAAGATACGTGTATATATTCAACAACTACAACAACTAATTCTATTACTCTTATTAGATAATGGGACACATCACGAAACTATGTAATAATGATGGTGATTTGATAATTAAATCGCAAACATGCTATTATTGGCCTTTATGTAATTCATAATGAATGGTGTAGTGTTCGGCGGTGGTGTAGGTCTAATAAAGATTATACTCTAGTAATAACTGGGTCCTATTATAAGGACACGGATGGTCGATGGGAAAGAATGATTTCACGAACAAGCACCACTACTACCATACCAATGCATGATTTGAAAACGATAATAATTAATTCATGATGATACTAATCATGACGGATCTTTATTGTCTGAATTACAAGACAAGGTCGCATTGGGCTCACTTTTGCCCACTGAAAAACATCTCATTTTTTTATAAACGTTAAACTCATCTTTGTTTCTGTGTAGTTTAGCTGTACATTTTTTATTTATTTCTTATGCATTTACTATTACTTCCTTGCCTCAAGAGATAAGAGGTAACCAGTCATTTGATCAGAAGATATTATTTTCAAAGTATGTTTGGTATTTCCTAGATGAAGGTTACATTTTGCATCATATTTGAGACTGTGACACATGTACCTAATTATTATATTTTGCATAAGCTAATTGTACCTAATATAATAGTCTATTAAGCATCAAGAGGCACATGAAATAATAATATTTCCTATGTTTTGTATACTTGTATAGTTTACACTTGGTATGCTAACTCATCTTCAATCTGAGGATAGCATTGGAATAAAGGAACGAGTAAATATTATATTTGATTATTGCACTTGCTTAGTACAGAAAACACCAATTAAGCAAAACATTAAAGAGGATGTGCATATGCATATTGGTTGTGTATATTTAATAATAATATAACAAGTATTTACCTTTGTGATTGACCTTCGCATGGATCCCAAGAGACCTGTGGACAATAATTATTCGATAAAGTTATAATGATTTTTGTACACATAAAAATGCATAAGTTAAAGATGAGCAATTTCTAGTAACAAAATTCTACTGTAATAAAGCAGTCACATCACAAGATCAAGTGATTTAGTTGGATAAAAAAAAAACTAAAAGTACAAAAGTTTATCATTTTTATCACTAAATAAAATCATTTCATGCAAAAGACAATGAAAGAATTCATGAAGTAGAATTGCTTAATTTATCATCATCTTCGTTTGTTAAATCTTCCGGAATAATTTTCTTAATTATACCAAAGCTTATTTCTAATAAAAAATCCTGTTGAGAGGAGTAATTTGTGAGAGAATAAACGTCAGATGAGAAATAACCTTTGAAAGAGATTCCACACATTCTCAAAATAATCTCATTATACATTGAAACAACTAAATAATGAATTATAACTTTGAAAATAAAAATGGAATTGGATACTCGAAGTAGGTCTGCCTTTTACTAGTAAATTAGTTTAAAAAATACAGCTGTAGTACCAAAAATTAAAATAAAACAAAGTTAACAAAGACGCAAAATTTGCAGAAAAGATTACGACAAAAGAGTAGTCATCATTATCCTTTTTTACTTACTCAAATAGAAGGCATTCCGATCTCACTTTTAGTTAATGCTGCATGTAATTTTAAGTATTTGAGAGCATTTATTGAAGTAAAAATCACCATGATATTAGGCATATTATTGATAAGAGTACATGTTCAACAACATTACATAAGCAAATACTAACTACAGTAGGCAATTGAATTTCTACCTCATGGAAAATTCATAAGGTTATTTTGTTATGCGATGGCCTATTAAAAATTACAATATTAATTATACATGGGGCCATATAAACAATGTGTGAGTACCATACACTTAATGCAAATGATAATTGATACTCAAAACTCATGCCAATGACAACTTGACATCGGATGTAGTAGTAGTAGTAAGGACTTTTGCATATAATATTAGTTTGACATACTACTACTTACTTACAGCTACTACGAGTTACATGAATCAGTGTAGGGTCACCGACAAGCGGAACATTAACAACAATTAAAAATGCATGAATGTTGATAATGACACACAAGATGATAAGAGATGGCCCAGAATGTAAAGAGTAATGAAGGAATTAATCGATTTCATATGTCCTAACCTCCCAATCAATAAATTGGTATTGAAATTAAAATTAAAAAAAGCAAATATTAGAGAGAAAGTGAATACCATTCCATTGTTGTTATTATTGTTGTTCAGCTTGGCTGTTGGCTTGCTGCTGGAGAATGTAATGTTGTTTTCATCAAGAAGCTTCCTGTAATTATTAAATTCATAAAAACAAAAGATGATTGTTAGTTTTTTGTACAATGTGAGCAATTATTTTTTGCAACAATTGCAACAGATCACGCTTCATCTAACATCGTATCATTCATCAATCATTGAGAATGCTGGTACAAGTTGTTACTGATGAGCATGATCTCCTTCACACTTTCATTAAAATCTTGTTGAAATTAAATTCATTAGAAAATTACATATCTACTAATTGCCAAACTAAGAAAGATGAGAAGAGATTGCTGTGTCAGTGCAATAAGTAATCATACTAATAAGACGTGATTGTGTTTGCACGAAAAATTTGTACACCACTTTTTTTATCTCAATACCTATCCGATTCTACTTTCGAATAGCTCATTGGAATCCCCGTCCTTTTTTACAGGGCAAGATGCTTTTCGTTTTTCGAAATTTTGAAAAAACAATTCAAAATTTTACAATATTTTTGAAAAAAAAAATTGGTTTTTTAAACCCTGTTTTTGTTTATGATTCGATTTT
>JAQGBU010001862.1:0-11212 GCA_034698605.1 Isotoma decorata | reverse complement strand
ATTACAAATGAAAGATACATTTTTAAACGAAAACTTACAACGAACATATCAACCGCTTGTAAAAATACCCTTGGTGTCAGATTCCTCGCATGGTGAATATTGTATCCGTCCAAATCAAAAATTGTCACAAGTCCTTTTTCAGGAATACTTGTTCTCATTAAATCATCGAGGGCTAAAGTCATGGCATTTGTACAATCTTCCATAGAATGTGTGTTTGGGTTCCACATTCCTTCATTAAGTTAAAATCAGATTAAAACAAAAAATTAGGAAATTGTAGTAGACTTTAGTTAAATTCTGTGTAAATACTACAGACGACAGTACGAAATTACCCTTTGTATAAGCTTGATTATGACTTTAAACCATATTTTGACTTTCATTAAAACAGTACTTAAAACAACAAAGAAAAGTTTTTATGCATACTCATTCGATCCAAACAAATAGTTCTGTTGAGATGATCCCTGTTTTTCAGAATTTTGTACTTCCCAATATCCAATGAAGCTGTTGTACTAGGCCTCAAATTTCGGAAAATACCACCGTATTTTTTTGTTCTGACAGAAATGTAATTTTCAATCTAAAAATATACCCAAATTTGAAATTGCCTTAACTTGCCTTTATGTTCTTATTTAATAAAATAATTGTTTACCGTTTTATAAGCCCAGTCACAATCATATTTACGTCCACGGATAAAACATGAAAGGAATTCGTCATCAAAGAGTTCAAGAAACTTTGCTGTGTCTAAGTTCTCTGTAAATAAATATGAACTGCTTTAAAAAATACTTAAAGTATTTCATAAGACGATTAATCGCAAAAAAATTAATGATTGCTCATTACATTTTACATAAAAATTTGTCTGCTCCACAAATACCTATTGACTCGCAAATTCCATACCTGCTAAACGATTTTTCAGTTGACCCACTAGTAGTAACAGTTGCTCCTCAGAGTCTTCACAATTCAGAATTTTTCCTTCACTTTCACACTCCATATTTTACCTATCTCGTAAATTGTTGTGAACTGAAATATCTATTTGATATTTATTAAATTGTATGTATTAACTTGAAACAAAAAAAATTATAACCTTGAAACAAAAAATTTTTAAAAAAGAGTTATCAGTATAGCATAGAACATGCAGATATACACTCTGAAGTGATAATGATTTTTATTCCAGCAATACTACGATCCATAAACATTACTTGTATTCAAATGTGAAGCATCATTAAATGTTTAATGCACTATATGGACTGGCTCTGACTGATCATTATCACAATTTATTCAATAAATAGCAAGATGTAACAATCGTATCAAACCCTTTCTTAGGTGAGACAAGCAACAAAAAACACCACTAGTCAGAAACCTTTACATGCTGATATCTCAGCCATTTCTCTACTGATTTTCATTAAATGGTCAAGAAAACTGGAAATGACATAATCATGAGTATATTCACCAAGCCAGCCCATGATTTATCGGTCTCAACGTTATTACACAATTGGAAAAAATGTTTGAATTTGGACTTTTGCACTGGATATATAGTGTTTAGCACAAACCAGATACAATAAAATGTGTTAAAAATTTAAGTTTTACACAAAAACCCGCATGGGTGTGAATTGGTTCATTTATACTTGAACATTTAAAAAATTAAAGCAAACTTTTGTATGCGGGGTGTACTAGAGTCATTTTCTGAGGTGTATCTCCAGGGAAGTTAAAATTGAATGTTATGAGTTCCCAATGAACCAATATTAAAAAAGCTGTCAATTTTTTGTTTTATCAAGTCAGGTTTCAAAAAAAGAGTAAATTAAACATCTGTCCAAGTCCGATGATTCCAACAAATTTCAATGTATTACAACAATTTTGATTTTTCATTATTTGCATTGAATAATATGTAAAACACTGTGCATCACCTAAGATTTTAACGGTTTTCCCGTTCATTTTTATTTTTAATGAAAATATAAAGTAGCATACCGTAAATCTCGGATTAGAAACCCTCCCCCCCTAAATAACTCCCCAGGGTCTACACCATGTTTCAAATATTAACTCCCCCCCGGAATAACCCCCCATCCCAGAAAATTTGTATTGTACGCTGGAGGTTTGATTAAGTAGTAGCTTTTTAAGTTCATTATATCCAATTTTCGAGTAAAGCTAGCGAAAATACTGTTGACAATATTCAATATCACATTTTATTACAACTATAAAAATATGATAAACTTCCTTATTCCTTGCTCTTTTAACCACAGAAACAATAACTCATTCATTCAAAACTTGACTATCAACGCCGATTCAACAGAGGATAATGTAGTTCACTGTTTAAAGCCTGGTGGTTCATGCGAAGAAGGCTAACAGGCAATTGATCAGTAGGGCAAAAGAAAAAATGAATGTCAATAATGCCATCACTGATCACATCATGAATATCTTGAGAATATTGATTACCGTGTTGATGATTGCTAAGCCGTTGACGCTTTAAGGAGATTAAAAATTTGAAAATTGCACAAGTTTATCAAATAATGGAACTAATTTATTAAGTTTTAATAAGAAAATGGGAGTCATTTTTAGTGAATTTGAAAAAAATTGGCTTCAAATATTAACTCCCCCCCGGAATAACTCCCCACCCCGGAATATAACCCCACCCTTTTTGAAGGGTTGAAACATTAACCCCCCATGTGGTTCTAATCCGGGATTTACGGTATTTGTATTTTATAACATGTTTTTGTTCATAGCAAAAAAAAAAGTTGACGAATCTGATAAATTGCTGACCTGTACAAAATGTAATGGAATTGTCCAGTCCAGAGTACTCCAAAAAAGCCTACCTTGCAATAATGTTTTCCCCTATTAATTCCAACTAATGATATGATATGGCAGTGATATGGTATGTTTGTCCTTAATAAAAATCATTCGTGTTTTACTATTATCTTATGAGAATTTGTTTCATACACAATCGGATCGTTTTTATTGGATTAATAACAATTCCTTGATTTCAAATATACTCTTTAATACTGTATGGATATGAGTGGATGGTTGGATTAGGCTACAGAGCTAGAATTTGTATAAATTAAAATCATTCTTATTTATTATTTATTACAATTATTACACCACTTGCTTCGTACGCAATTATTCATGATTTAAGGATATTATTGATATTAGGTCCTCCGACTTCTACGTACTATATCTCCAAATTGCCACTTAACAATGGAACGTTAATCGAATGGTGGAAAGGACATTGTAAAAGGGGTCTATGAATGAAAATTTTGTTAATAATAATAAGTTTAATAACATACACGGCAGAACTTTAACATCAAGTTTAAATTAAATTTGTAGAATTTGAATAAATTGGTAATGTTGGTTTTGCTTGGTGATATAGTTGGCATCAGTGGAAGACGTAAAGTTCTCTAGCCCTTATTTTCATTATATTATCACATTATCATAAATAGAAATCAATAAATGTTTCATTACCAGTCAATGAAAAATATATTATTGTATACACCAGCAAGCTCTCTCCTCATTTTTGTAACGGATAAATAGGTATTCTCCAAACGTCCAAATTTCTACAAAAATAATCGAGCAAAAACAGTATAACGGAATTCCGGGTTTAATTTTCACCCAATTTGTTAAAATTATGTTATAATTTCCTAAAAATAAAACAAAAATGATTTTAAAATTTTATACAATATTTAGTTTTGAATTAACAACCCTGGGAATAAATTCACTCACTCTGCAAATTTCTGGTAAAAATTTTCTCTGCTGAGGATCCTATTCTCTAACTCATTGTCAAATGCTTCTTCTTCTGATAACGTACCACCTAAAGATTTAGGGAGAATACTGGGGGACACTTGCTGATGTAAGGCACTTAAGTCATTGCCATAAAAGTAAACCTAAATTCGTGTAAAAGTGTTACAATTTTTTTAGCATTTTACAGCACCGTAAAAGTTTACATTAGAACCCCTAAGTAAATATAGTTTTCAACCTTTCAAAGTGGGTGGGGGTTTATTTCAGATTGAGAAATTATTCTAGGGGCATAGAAATTATTTCAACCATAAGAGTTAGAGTATCTGCTGGTATTTTGTATTGGGGGATCAATTTCTTACTTAGGGGTTTCTAATTTAATACTTACAGTGGAACTCAACCCTAAAATTCTTTCTTACCCGATTCTTAACTTTGTTGGGTAAAAAAGGTCGTATAATTGCATACAAGATAGTGAACAACCTCATTTCATTGATAAAAAGTAGCCCTTTATATTGTATTGGCATTGCATTCTATTTAAAAAAAATAATTAGGTCCTGTATTCTTTTATCCAATTTTTTCATAGTCACACTTGCATAAAAGTACTAAAATTAAAAAAGGTAAAAACTTACAATGAACATATTTATCGCTTGTAAAGCTACCTTTGGTGTCGCTTGCTTTGCATGTTGAAAACTATATCCGTCCAAGTCTAAAATTACTACAATTCCATTTCCAGGAATATCATCTCTCATGAGGTCATCAACAACAAAAGTTAGCAGTTTTGTGCAATCTTGTATGGAATGTATTCTTGGGTCCCACGCTCCTGAATAGTCCAAGATTTAGTTTTAAATTTTACGAAAAATATGCAAAAATATTTCATTTACATACTCAATCGATCCAATACGACAGTTCTATTGAGATGATCCCGATTTTTAAGAATCTTAAACATGCCAGTGTTCAGTGCTACTGATGTACTTGGTCTCAACGTCCGAAACTCCTCACGGTGTTTTTCTGTTCTGGTAGAAATGTAACCTTCCATCTAAAAAACGGATTATTTAATCAAAAATATGAATCTTTTAAATGTTGTATTATTATCATTCATGGAATGTTACATTGAACTTACCGTTTCGTAAGCCTTGTCAATGTTATATTTACGTCCGCGTATAAAACACATCAGAAATTGATCATCAAAAAGTTCAACAAATTTAGCAATGGTTGGATTTTCTACAGTAAAAATGTTTTGGGAGCATGAACATTAATCGAAAAACAACCCGTTTTAAACTGCGATACTACTTTACTACTAATAAAACGTTTTCGCTTTGTAATAAGCGGGGATCTGGACGGACAGCAGGGACTAATAGGTCATCTTGAGCACTTCATCAATGTGCGCCCACCATTTAATTACCGTAAAACGCGATTTAGAACCCCATGGGGAGTTCTTTCTTCAACCCTCCAAAAAAGGTGGGGCTCTATTTCGGGGTGGGGCTCTATTCCGGGGGGACTTATAGTTTCAAAGCAAAAATTAAAGAACATTTATCAAAAAACCAACATTTACGTCCTCAAAATCCAAACTTTCTTACAATTTTAGATGGGAAACCTTAAAACTTGGGTGTAAACTAGATTTAGACTCTGCTGCTGGAGTGTTTATTTTCTGTTTCTATTATTCAAAATTAATTTTTTTATGTTCTACACTAAACTTTTTTTTTGGATGGGGCTATATTCCGGGGGAATGTTATTTTTTCAAACCAGTCACTAGACCTGGGGAGTTATTTAGGGGGGCTCTAAACCGGTTAGGTTAGGTTCCAAATCGCGTTTTAGGGTAACTGAATGTACGAGTCTCTCCTGGTATCTCTAAAAATCAACTTATCTTTTGTTTGGCGAAATATTCGAAGTAAAAAACTACAACGGTGACATTCGATGATTGGAATATATTTAGAAATATGAATGCAACTATTTTTAATATAAAAATACCTTTTATACGATTTTTGAACTCAACAAGAAGCGTAGTCTCTTCAAAGTCGCCAATACCTCCTTCATTTTCAGTGTCCATTCTGAATCGCACAATTGTTGCAGTTTTTAAACTATATATAGTTTCCTAATTTTACAGTCAGATCCCTAAAAATCAATTAAGTTTCCAGGAAATTTCAAAGACATTATTAAAATATAAATACAATACAAGATAAATGCATAAAATATAATGTAATGACATATACTACTTCTGTGTTTAAAAAGGCATCCTTTCAAATTAAACTTAAACCCATCACTTACAAATGACAATAATATATTACTGATAAGCTTGGCAAAACTTCTTCGTAGTGCATACAGACACTATGAATGAACTACTTACAATCTGTAATGCTACTCATACTTAATTGTATTTGTTGTATAGTACATTACTTGTGTAAAATGATAAGTGGAAAGTTTACATGGATAAAGTTGTCTATGAAATCACAACTACTATATAGAACTGTTCAGTAAGCAAGAGTACTATCCTTAAGTTACTGTATTGCTAGTTAACTTGCAAATAAAATTTTGTTTCCCCACACAGTGTTATATGATAAAAAAATATTAGTATCAGTTGTCAGTTGGTTAGTAGTATTAAAATGAATTGCATTGATCTTAACAGCTTCATCGTATTTATTTTGTATGCTATATTAATGTACGATTAGGTTGTTGTTGTTGGATATTATGTATCTCGAGGATTCTCAGATAATTGGCTGACCATGACCTTGAGTTATACTTTTGTTCTGAGGGATGGATGTTGATGTGGATGAATTGTTTTTCTGTAGACGGGGATGACGGCAGATTTAAAGAAAAATATTATTATGATCGTTTTTATTGGATTAATAAAAATTCCTTGATTTTAGTTTAGATATTCTATTTAAAAGTGTGGGTTTATGGATGGATGGTTGGATTAGGTTAGGTGAGTGAGAGGTAGAATTTGTAAAAATTAAAATCATTCTTATTTATTACAATTATTACAACACTTGTCGCTTTGTATACAATTATCTGTAATTTGAGGGGGGTCCTCTGCTTTCTGCGTGCTACATCCACAAATTGCAAACTTACAATTGGCCCTTAAGATTAGTCGAATGGTGTAATGTGCATTGTAAGTGAAGAACATTTGAACTTGAAGGCATTCTTTTAAGACGACAGCTCGTTTGCATCAGGGTTGAATTGAATTAGTTGATTTAAATTTGTAATGTTCGTTTTGGTGAAGTATAGCTAGCATAAGTGGTGGACTTAAAGTTCCCTAGCCCTTATCTTTTTATAATTTTTTCTTCCGGTAAATCCCAGTATTAGAAATCAACAAATGTTTCGTCTTCATTCAATGAGAAGTATTACATACTTTAGCAAGCCTCTTAGCCCCCACTTGTTTTACAAAAAGTAGCAATTTTCTCCAAACGTGCAAATCTCGATAAAAATAATCGAGCAAAACCAGTATGTACAGTACAGAAATCCGGGGTTGAATCACGTCCAAGCTGTCAAAATTTATTATAGCTTCCTAAAATAAAAACAAAGCTTAAAATTCTAAAAAAAAATTTCAAATAACAATCCTATTAATAAATACACTCACTCGGCAAATTTCTGGTAAAAACTTTCTCTGCTACGGATCCTATTCTCTAACTCATTGTCAAATGCTTCTTCTTCCGATAAAGTACCACCTAAAGATTTAGGTAAAAGACTAGGAGCCACGTGCTGATGTAAGGTACTTAAGTCATTGCCACAAAAATGAATCTAATTTCATTTAAGGGTGTAAATTACTTGAAATGTTCCTTAGCTTTTTGGAAATAAACCACCGTAAACATTGCTTTAGATCCCCACAGGAAGTATTTTTTCACCCTTTTAATTGATGTTGAGAGTCTATTCTAAAGCTAAATGGAAATCGTTTCAACTATAAGCTGTAGGATTGGAGGTTTTTTAATGGGGCATCTAATGTAATGCCTACGGTTAAATAAACTCTTTCTTACCCGATTCTTAAGTTTTTTGGGTAATAGAGGTCTTACGATTGTATACAATACAGTGAACAACCTCATTTCATTGATTACCAGCAGTTCTTTATATTGCAATGGCATTGCATTCTATTTAAAAAACAATTTAATTGATTATAGCTAATACATTCTTTTATCCAATTTTTGTGCTAAAACTAAAAAAGGTTAACTAAAGGAGTAACTTACAATGAACATATTTATCGCTTGAAAAAGTATCATTGGTGACAGTTTCTTTGCATGTTGAAAACTATATCCATCCAAGTCAAAAATTGCTACAATTCCATTTTCCGGAATATTATCTCTCATAAGGTTATCAACAACTAAAGTTAACGCCTTTGCACAATCTTCTAGAGAATGTATTCTTGGGTCCCACGCTCCTAAATAGTCCAGGATTTAGTTTGTAAATTGAAGGTAGAATATAATACTTATGCAGTTTATTAAAATACATTCCATTTATTAAATGCACACTTAATCGATCCAATACGATAGTTCTATTAAGGTGATCCCGATTTTTAAGCATCTTGAACATTCCAATGCTCAGAACTGGGGTTGTACTTGGTCTCAAAATAAGAAAGTCCTCACGGTGTTTTTCTGTTCTGGTAGAAATGTAACCTTCCATCTAAAAAAACGAATCATTTTATTAAAACTATGAAAAGTTTTAAATAGGACATTAATAAGGTACTGTTTACCGTTTCATAAGCCCTGTCAATGTTATATTTACGTCCACGGATAAAACACAGCAGAAATTCATCATCAAAGAGTTCAACAAAGTTAGCAATAGTTGGATTTTCTACAATAAAAAATGATTTTGGCTCAAAAGGTTAAAGTTTCAACATTATTAATCGACAAACATCCCGTAATTGTATTTCTTTTTTGATAAGCAAATTAGTGGACATTGGTCAGTCAGTAGGGACTTATAGGTAACACTTGGACACTTCATCCATGTGCCCCCACCATTTAAATATGTGAGCCTCTTATATCCCAAAACCCAAAAGCTATTTTAAAATAGAAAAATACCATTTATACGATTTTTGAATTCAATCAGAAGGGCAGTCTCTTCAAAAAGGTCTAGTTTTTCTTCATTGTCTGTCTCCATTCTAAGTTACAAAACTGTTCCAGGCTTAATACGAGTTTCCTAATTAACAGTCAGATCCCTTTAAAACTAATTAAAGTTTAATTTGAAATTCCAAAGACATACTAAACCACCCCTCACCTACAAGCGACAGCAAATATTTTAGTGATGCGGTTGGTACACCTTCTTCTTTGAACACTAACACTACTATGTACTACTGCATTCATTACTTATAATCTGTAATGTCATTCAGTCATAATTGTACTTGTCAAATTATATACATTGTAATAAATAAACAAGTCCAAAGTTTGCATTGATAAAGTTACTTACATTTTACGACTTTGCTGTGCAAGCTGAAACTACAACTACAGATTTGTTCAGTTTTAGAGAGAGTGTGCTTACTCCAAAATTGGTAATAATTACAAATCAAATGTTGCTTCCCACAATCCCAAAACAGGGTTATGTTAGGAAATCTTTGTTAAAATTAGTATTAGTAATTCTCTAGTAAAATTAAAGTTAGTTGCATTGATCTTAAAAAGCATTATCGCATTGATTTTGCATTCTTGATCAATGCTTAGTTAAGTTTTTGGGTCAGGCTAGGATTCTTTGATAAACAAATTTTTTCCTGAAAACGAATAGGGTGTATTATGCTTTCATATTCGACATAGACACTATGGGTACTGCTAATGCTAATGCTCATCCAGGTCGAAGTTGATAATATGATGAGACTTTCATCTAAAAATGATTTTGCCTCGTTAGGCATGCAAATGCAGAAACTAAATAAATATTCTAAATCCATAAGCCAACACAGTAATTCAGTATAGTAATTGAATAAAGCAAATATAATTATTATTTTAAAACCAGAGAACCAACCATAAAACTTCCCTGCCCCAGACCTTCTGTCTTGAAATGAAATGCGGATTTTTCATTATTATATGAACATAAAAAGGAGTTATGCAATAATAAAAATGCATTTAATTTATACCATTTACGACTGAATCGGTAAACTATTCATTTTGGGAATTTTAAACACAACAATGCTCCGACAGCCACAGCCGTGATTATGGCCCACCCACGGACCAACTACTTGTGACGCCAAGCCCATCTTCGGACTCGGTTAATGATTTGGTTAAATACAGGTGTGGTCAAAATTTCATCCAAATCGGTTCATCCAGTCTTGAGTTATCGTTAAACCGACAGACGGACGGACATACCGGGCTCATAAGCCCTAGGCTCGGGCTAAAAATTCAAAATGACTCTACACTGTGTTAGAGGTACACCCTATAACACACACCCCTCACCCCTCTAAACATTGAAAATGAGTCTACAGTGTTTTAGAGGAACACCTTATAACACAAACCCCTCTCACCCTTCTAAAAATTCAAAATGACTCTACAATGTGTTAGTGGTACATCCTATAACACACACCCCTCACCCCTCTAAAAATTCAAAATGACTCTACAATGTGTTAGAGGTACACCCTATAACACACACCCCTCACCCCTCTAAAAATTCAAAATGACTCTATAATGTGTTATGAGGGGTGTTTGTTATAGGGTGTACCTCTAACACATTGTAGAGTCATTTTGAATTTTTAGAAGGGTGAATGGTTTGTGTTATAGGGTGTCCCTCTAAAACACTGTAGACTCATTTTCAATGTTTAGAGGGGTGAGGGGTGTGTGTTGTAGGGTGCACTTCTAACACATTGTAGAGTCATAGTGAATGTTTAGAGGGGTGAGGGGTGTGTGTTATGGGGTCTACCAACTGTAAGTTTCAAAAACAATTTTTATTGACTTAAAAAAATTTTTAGAGGGGTGAGGGGGAGATTTAGCTCAAAACTACTATCGTTTGGTATTACGGCACTAGGGGGTGAGGGGTGGTTTTTAGTAATACTCACTTTAAGTGCTCACTTCAAGTATAACGCAACGCAAAAAGCTAAATTAAAATACAGAAATAAACCAAAAATAAAAATGAATTCAAAGGTAAAATATTAATGTATCTTGTAATTATCTTTCTCTAATAATATATTAATTGAAGAAGTAGTTAAAATAATGATCAGTCTCATCAATAGCCCTGGAGTTACTATTATAATTATTATTAAAATTACTAATTACTATATCTTCACTTCATAATCATTGAGGGGAACGTTATTGTACACAATACTAATATTTAAATAATTAGCTTAAATTACAGTTACATTAACTTAAAATTAAGGTCAGTAATTAATGAATTTTTAGAATTAATTGCCATTTGATGATCAAAAACTTCCCAGTGCAACTTCATTAAGCCCGAGCCTATGCCTAATAAACCATTGTAAACGGTGTACCGAAGGAGCGGAGCATGTACCCATCAGTCATTCGGGAGACCTTTTGGTGACCCTGGGTTGACCTTTTGGTGACCCTGGGTTGACCTTTTGGTGACCCTGGGTTGACCTTTTGGT
>JAQGBU010001861.1:0-11213 GCA_034698605.1 Isotoma decorata | reverse complement strand
TGCCAGTAGCTGCTAATCGCCAAAAATTCCAGTTTTTCCCATAAGATTAACATTGCCATAGTTTGTTTATAAAATTATACTCCGGAACCTTAAGAAAAAGCTATTGATTCTATGATGTATCAAGTTTATATTGCCTTTGACAACGGAAACTAAACAAGGCATTTCTTTCAGTGGATCACTCTGATGAGAGATTGAAACTTTCAAAGGATGAAATAGAAATTTTATATTTGAAAAGTTTTGACGTTTTAGTGTCAAGGGCAATTCAGTAGCCGAGTTCAATATTAATAGTAATTTTTAAAAAACTGAATGTTCTACTAAATTGGAATAGAGTGTGGTTGTGATGCGAATGTGACTAATATGGGGATTGAAAGCAGGATGCATGCAATGATTTTATGAAACGTTATAGATGAGATACGATAGGATAATTTCCACCAGGTTTTGAGAACTATTCATTAATTAAAATGAGAAAGTGACATCTCTCTTTTTTTTAATTTGTGTTAATTTTTAAAGGTTTAAATGTTGCGAATGAACATTAAAGATAACACTTTTGCGAAAATCCTAGTCAACTTTCTTTTAAATTTTAGAAACTTAAGTATTTTAGTTCATCTGCCATGAAATTCATATCACCCAGTGCAGAGACGTGACAAATCCCTACAATAAATACTATTTCTTATGTGCTATGTTGTAATTGCTAATTGTCTTTTTCCATTTTTAACATTCTATGATTCCATACTGCCTAATAAGAATGTAGTTCCGATGATTCCGAGAATATGCGCTGGGAAGGCTGAAGGCTAGTAATATTTAAAAAATATGTAGCTTGTAGAAGAATTGATAGAGGTATTTATGCATGGTTTTAAGGTAAAACTGCAATTGAATTGTGTAGGCTTGCAGTTGCAGAGGAAACAGAAAGAAAGAGCACCGTAATTCTAGATTTAGAACCCCCTGAGAGTTATGACTTATGATTTTGGAACCCTTAAAACAAGTGAATCTTTTCTGAGAGAAGGCTTAGTTTAAACTAACTCATTATTAAGTATCGTTAGATACTTCATGTGAACGTTCATGGTGTCCGTCTGTCCGTCCGTCTGTCTGTCCGTCTGTCTGTCTGTCTGTCTGTCTGAATGACTAACTTTTGACAGGAATAATATTTTTTAATTCTGTTTTCCCATTTGGGTTCCTAAGGTCAAAGGGACGATAAAGTTTGTAAAATTGGGTCAATCGGCCACACCCCCTAATTTTAATCACCAAAAAATTGAAAAAAAATTATGAAATTGTGTTGTATAGTGCCCCGGCTAACTTTTGACAGGAAAAATATTTTTCTGAACAGACTTTCAACAGAACGTTTTTGATTTCATAAAGATAATCTAACTAATATATTTCATATATCCATTTGTCATGGTTTATTTCCATACCATTTCCATAACACTAACATACCATTTCCAAACCAATGAAAATGTAATAAACATGCAAATGATACCGTAGAATATTATAATACCAACTGGTGGATATCCTTTAATTTTAACGTAAGCCCAAGCGAAATAGATTTTACATTTATAGTCAGCAGTATTGAAATAGGTTAGGGATAAAATAAAAAAGCAGTTTATATATAATTAAAGTTAAACATAATTTTTCAGTTTAAATTCCATTTGGCAGCTCCGTTTCAAATATTTTTATATTAAGAGATGGAAATCAGTAGTCATTTTCTGGAAGAATGATCTTGTCAATGATGTGGATTATCCCATTAGAGCTCACAATGTCTTTCTTTAGCACATTTGCATCATTTACCTAAGAGATAAATTGTATTCTTTTAAATTCCAAATGTCAACAAGTCAATTTAAAAGTTTTTCGAATTTTAAAATTAAATTTACAGTCATTTTTCCATTTCTTTGGCAAACACCCACAGCATTTTGCCTCGTGGGAAGGTCATAGGTCAAATTAGCTCTGAATGATTCAGCTGCCATCATTGAAGATGAAACGTGATTTTTGATAACCTAAAGAAGGGTATTTTATAAAGACTTAAAAGTGAGGTCACATTCTATTTAAACTTGTTTTTATGAAAGTGACCTTGGCTAAGTAGCTGGAATCTGATTGCATCCTTCGAAGTCGAGCGGCTCCAATGCTTCTGAACGCTTCGTCATTTGGAACAAAAAATGTATAATGGGAAGTGTCTTGACCTTTGCGAAGGTCAATTGCTTGAGGTTCTTGCACTAATACTTTTTCCATTGCTTCTAAGAACATTCTAAATTGCCAAAGAAAACAGATGAAATAATTTCCAAATATTTTTAAGAGAGTTGTAGAGATTTTTTAGCTTACGAGTAATTTGCACTCTTTCTTAGGATGTCTCCAGCAGATTCTGTGGCTGGGAACATGACCTTGTTGACGATGTGCATGACCCCATTCATGCCCTCTATGTCAGACTTCTCAATAACGGCATCTTCAACTCCATATGCTTTTCTGTACACGACTAATCTCAGGGGGTTTTCTTCATCCAAGGACATTACGTTCTATTACAAACAATGTTTCAGTTAACATTGGAGTTAATTCATGGAAATTTTAAGATGGAAGTCGTTTTTTGAAAAATGTCTGTTTTTAAGGTTTTGAAAAATCCGTACCTGATTATGAATGATGGAATTTGAAAAAATTCTTCCTTGAGTTGCATGAAATAAAATAATTTTTCGAGCCAAGTCAGGATTCCTTTTTGCTTCTTCTAATAACTCTTCGTCAATTGCTTTATAAAAAAGTTAAGGGTCAAATTTAAATAGGGTAGATTTTAAAAAAAAGTAAAATTTGAATTAAATTTTACTGGCTAATGCAGCTTCACTTGGTGCGAATAAAGTATAATCTCCAAAATTACTAAAAGTTCCTTCAAGACCAGCAACTCTTAAAAGTTGGACAAAAGTCAACATGTGTCGATTTTCAGCAAGTTCTAAAAGTGTCCTTGCTGCGTCCCAATTCAAATATATCAGTTGTTAAAAATGGCTTTAGTTTAATAAATGTTGGCTTAAAGTGTAGATGACCCCTGACCTCTATCAGGAATAAGGACATCATCAATCATATAAACAACTCCATTATTTCCCAGAATGAATTCCCCACTTAGTCTCTTTTTGTCGACAGAATGACCTTTCTCATCACAATCAAAAGAGAGTCTGTTGGGTCCTACGGTACGAGCTTTGTACTCTTCTGTGATGACAGGTGTACACATGACATGAGGAACTACGTGGTTCTCCAACAATGCTACAAGAATTTAAAAATAAGTAAAAATCTTATAAAATATTTCAAATTTTGAAAGAATATTTAATAAACTTGCCAACACAAGATGATTGATCGTTAATCATTTTCTCAAATCTTGCAGGGGGGATTTTAAGAAAAGCTTCGTCTGAAGGTGCCAAAACAGTATAAGTTTTGCCAGCTTCACGCAATCTGCTTGCAAATCCACATCGATTTATTGCTTCCGACATTCTTGAAAATCTACCGTCCTTGGAAAGTTGACACATATTATCAATTTAATCAATGAATGTTTTCTTAAAAGTGGTTGCCAACAAGCACCCACACCAGTGGATTATTATCAAGGACCATGTACACTGTTTTCAGGAGTTTTTGTACATTTTTAATAATTTTAGAAGCAAAAACATGTAAAATAGCCTTGATTCTAGGCTAAATTAAATGTAGGTGTGGGTGTGATTCGAACAAGATGGGTGTATGATCAAATAGGATTGTATAAAGTGTTAAAATGTTGACTTTGACCTACTTCTTCAACAATTTGGGCAACATCCCGCGGCATAAATAACGTTGGGTCAAGGGGAGCGTCAATCATGTGAACTATTCCGTTTGATGCTTCTTGGTCTTTTCGAGAGATTAAAATGCAGTTTACAGCTTCCATCTGCAAGTTGTTTGTAGTTTTGTAATTTTTAAAATAGGTTTTTACAAAATTTTAGAGCTTAAAAAAGTGGATAATTATTATGTAATCTACCCCAGTTGAGTATTTGCTGATTCTTAAAGTTGTATTTTCATGTTGAGATTGTAGCTCAGTATTTCCTGAGAAATCTTTAGAAGGAAGCTTCTTTTCTGAAATGTGATACCTCAAGACAGGATTATATCCGGAGGCCATAAATGATTGAATTTTCATTGAAACTGATTTCCCAAAGTTTCCATCAAATCCAGAGTCAATTGGGGCAAAAAGAGTGAAAGTTCCTTCCCGTGAAAGCTCTTCAGCTATTCCAGAATCTTCAAGGTATTTTACAAACTTTGTTGCACCTAATTCCCTTGCTGTTTCTATAACGTTCCTTAAGGGCTTCACTACAAGGGCAATGGTAAAAGGGGGTTATTCAAATTTAAGGACATTTATGACTATAGGTTTTTATTCTGTACATACCTCCGGTGCACCCTTCTTCCCCTGCTATTTGTTTGTACCCTTCGCAACATTCATATCGTACAATTCTATACAATGAAAGTTTTAAAAATATTATAAGCTGTTTGAAATGTTTATGATAAAATACTGTTTTAAAGGGTTCTAGTTAAAAAAGCAAGGGCTTTCCTGCAAAATGAACAATAAAGTGAACTTACGTCTCTCTGCCACAGACTTTACGCTCAGGCCAGAATTTACATTCTGTATAATACTTTTTATTTAGCTCTGGAATTTCTTCTACGATGCAGGCATTTGGTCTAAATTAAAAAGTGTGCTTTAGTTTCCAAAATTAAAGGAATCAAAATTTTATAAATATTGTTTAAAATATTTTTTATGAAAAAAATGTCACCCTTGACTTTTAGCAACTTTAATCTGCCACCAAGGAACTCTAGGAGCCGCAGCGTCTCCACAATAGATTATCGATGCTAAGCAAACAGTCCACAAAAGTTTCCACATTTTGATGGACTTTTTAAAAATGGAAACTTAGCTAAATGGAAGGAGATAAGGATGAAATTAAACTATGTTTTGGAACTGTTGACTGAAGTAGATCTGGAGTGCAAAACTGAACTGAGCTGAGATTCTAAATGAAAACTAAAAGTTTGGAATGGTTTTAAATCTTGGGTTTTTTTCCTTGTTACAGTTGTTGTTTTATTTATGTTTGATTTTTTTATTATTTTGGCACATGGGATTGCCAATCTGTGGCTAATTTCATGACCCACACACACAAACAGGAACATCTCCTCAGCATCTTTGTTTTTATTTGCATGCAAAACTCAAGTAGAGAGATGTTCTTTGCTTGAACAAAAAATAGCAGAAAAAACAGAAAATATAACCCGGAACATAATTTTAGGAGCTCTGTATAAGTAAAGTACCCGGAATTTTCTGTTTTAATGAAGGTTTAAATTGTGTATTAAATGTTAAATTAAGTTATTGTCCCTATTCTGTAGACGCTTCACCATCAGTTCAGGGTACCTGTGCTACTTTTAGCTAATAATATACATAAAAGTCCCCAGGAGAAAGGAATGGGGTTTAATTAGTGTTTTAAAGCTAATTGTTTATGAATCCCTCTTCATTCGTTTACATGTGCGAGTAATGACGTAATCTTAGAAGATTTTGATATAGAATATAAGATGTGCTTAAGATGCAATGTTTATTTTGCACATAGTCAAAATAAAACGAATCTAAATAGACAGAGTAAAAGCAAGTGCTAGTTACTTTTGTAATAGACAGACATTTATTTCCAGATGTCAAAGGACAGACTGTTAGATAGAGGTTTTATTTTCCAAAGGGTTACTCCTATTAAACATTTTAACACTTTACTGCTCATTATTAAGTATCGTTAGATACTTTATGTGAACGTTCATGGTTCCGTCTGTCTGTCTGTCCTTCTGTCCGTCAGTCTGAATGGCTAACTTTTGACAGGAATAATATTTTTTAATTCTGTTTTCACATTTAGGTTTCTAGGGTCAAAGGGACGATAAAGTTTGTAAAATTGGGCAAATCGGTCACACCCCCTAATTTTAATCACAAAAAAATTGATTTTTTTTTATGAAATTGTGTTGCATAGTGCCCCGTACGTGAACGTTCATGGTGTCTGTCTGTCTGTCTGAATGGCTAACTTTTAACAGGAATAATATTTTTCTGAACAGTTAACACCATGACCTTCATTTTCAAACTTTCAACAGAACGTTTTCAATTTCATAAAGATAATCTAACGATACTTTCATATATCCGTTTGTCATGGTTTATTATCTAGGATTATGGGAATTGTAGTAAGGCAGATGATTTGGCTTTTAGTATACCGTAAAATTTTAAAAAGGATCCTAGCAAAGACGGGAAAACTTACAATAGCTTTCAGGTTTTTAGGCCAATTCATTTGGATAATCTACTGTGTCTATCACCAGACATTTATTTCTTTTGCTAAAAAGTCCTGTTTTTACATTTATTTAGAAATAAGTGCTAAATAAGCTTGAAAAAAGGTTTAATTAATCAATCAGCAACTACTTATAAGATCATTTAAAACAAATCTTTTCTAGTTAGTGAAAGTGTTTCTGAGAAAACACACTTGACACAGTTGAGTTGATGCCAAGCAGCCCAAGTTAATTTTTCTAATTATTCACCCTCATCGTCATCACTATCCTTATTTTTATTTAACTTGATTTTTCTACATTCTGTACTTAGGCATGGGTGCATTTCATTTAGTATGGGTACAAACATTTTAAGGATTAAATGATTTAGGCAGAAATTGATAAATTTTAGTGGTGTTTTATTGATTAAATTATTTCTGGTGATGATAGACGACAATGATTCAATTTAAAGTCTTGTGAATTCAAATAACTTTGAGGACATTTTAGAGCCCAATGAAATTATGAAATTCGCTTTTGGCTAAGTAAACTTGAATAATGAATGAAAGCTCCATTTACAAAATCCGGTAGAAAGTTACACAAAATAATCCGCATTTCTTTTTGAAAACATTATTCAATCCATGGTAGATCGCTTTAGGCAATGCAATATGCACAATCGGATATTCCCATTCAGCCATGATGGCTCGAAAAAGTGGTATAAAATCATGTATTTCATTACTTTGTACTTATATATATGTTTCCAAATGGCAACTGGGTGTCACAAGCATTCGTAAAATATGAAAAAAGTAAACCAAGTGGACAATTTTATTAGGCAGGATAAGATGCTCTCGTTATGCAACTCAAGTAATTGAAAATTGTGAGTTCTAGATAATAATGCTAAAAGAATGAGCATTTTTACAAAGGCCAAAGTATTTCTTAGAAATATCTTATTTTACATAAGTTTGTTTTAAATGTCACAGTATTCTGTTTCACTTGCTACATTATAATATGCACAGGGAAAAACCTGTCCCAATTATAGGAAAGTATATAGAACTATAGTATAATGTTTAATAAAATATGACATAAAAGTAAAAAGGTTGTGGATTCTTGTCCAGAAAAATAAACCTGTTCGTCATGCGAGTGCTTTTCATACTGGTTTCAATGCACAGTTATAAAAGTACATAAGTTTTCATAGATGTTACGTAATAGAATTGTAATATGAAGTTAGGAATGTCCAGAGGCCTTCCAACTTCTTCCTATACAAGAAATACAATGCATGGTTTTTTTTGTTAAGATGAAGCCGTACTAACTAACCTCGTCTTGTTCATTTACTTTTTATTCTTGTTTAATTCCTATGGGTAGTAAAGTAGCAAGTACACATGTGAGTGAGAGTCCAGTTGGATAGCAGTGGATATTTTATTGTTAATCGTGGGTTAAATTATCTAATTATATATAATTATGTGTAATCATAATTTTTAATGTGATTTAATAGTCCTTTTGGAATAGAAGTGTTTTTAATTGAAAATATTATTATTAGTCTTAAGAGGGTGCTAAATAAAGATGGACGAAACATCGTCAATATTGCATGGAGGTGTGCAATCTAGCACTGGCATTTCCGCAGTGTTTAGCAAGTATGCAATTCTTTTTAATAGTCTAGATTTGGTAGATTGTATAATGCGAATAAATGTAAAACGCGATATACAACCCCCCCCAGAAATAAAGCCCCACCTCTCCTATCCTTCCAATGTTAAAAGTCCCTATCTCCTAACGTTAAACTGGCTTGAATTATTGCTTTGAAACAATAACTCCCCATGTGGTTCTAAATCGCGTTTTACGGTAAATGTATTGCCTGTATATTTAAAGGCTCCTTTCGGATAAGAGCTAATTTTGGGTCACAAGATAACTTTTGATTGCAGTAAGCAAGGACATACAAATTAAATTAGCAAATAGACCAAAATGCGTTCTTTTCATAAATGTAAGAATTGACGATAGGTAATGCCTTGCATTTTATCCAGGTCCACCCTTAGTCAACTAGATTAACATGGGTTGACATAGGACAAAAACTTTCAAAAATCGTAACTTATGCTTGCAGAGGTATTTTCTCTTAAGACTTTTTTCATATCATTAAAACATTCATCATCTTTCGAACAGTGATAATTTTGGTGGAAGGTAAGATGTTGAGTGCTGTCAGCATGACCTTAAATGCTCCAAAATAGCCATTTTAGGATTTTTTGCAAAAATCATAACTATTTTATGAGATTTGAGAGCTGATTTCTGTGTAACCATAGACATTTTTCCTTAGTAAAGTCTAATTGCTTGTGACAAATGACAAGATGAAGGTCTTATTCTACTTTCCTTTTATTATTATCTGCATTATTATTTTTGTAATATAATATTAAATATTTTTGAAATATCATAATATTAAATAAGTTTTGTCACGATGGCCAATCAATCAAAACCAAGAACTCATGAGTCTTGTTGCATTTGTAATACGAGGATTCCATCCAATGCCAAAAAAGTTAGAGTTGGCCAGCCTAAGCTTTTACCATTGTTTCGACGTTACATAGGAGTGTTAACGGGTAACGTTGACGTGGATCAGTTATTGTGTAAGAAATGTGAAATAAGAATAAAAAACCTCAAGTTACACCCACCAAAAAGGATACCTACCACTAAAATGCAGCCCCCCGTGAATTCTGAAAGTAAGGTTATATTACTAGAAGAACTGTTGCTGTTTTATTCAGAATTCATAAATGTAAGATACCGTTTCAGATTCAGGTGGTTCCTTAGCAGATATTGGAAGTGAAAGCGAACCTATGGATTCCCACTGTACTACTGAACCAGATGACGACGCAATTGCAATGGAAGACAATATTGTAATCTCTTCTTTCCCTTCCACGAATAATGCATCACAAGTATGTTTAAATAAAATAAATACTTTTAACAAGCGTAAGTTAATTCAGAACTGACACAGACCCTATATCATTTGATATAGAATTCTTTCGAGTCGGAAACTTCGCAGCCGAGTATGTCCAGTTCAGCAAGTTCGCAACAGAGTTCTGTAAGCTCATCAAAGTCTCAAGATCAAAGGACTGGAACAATAAGGCTACCAGGAATAAGATCTTGTGCATCTACTCAACGACATTGCTTTGTGTGCAAGAGCAAAGAAGGAAGAACAAGAGTTCCCAAGTCTGCAGTGATGTCAGCCTGGTTAACGAGGAGAATTCGCATACCTGATGGAAACCGCTGCTGTAACTCCCACCTTGACAATGGAAGATTGACAGAAGATTCTTTGAATGCTGTTGTAACCACCAAGGATTATTTTGAAGCTTCTGTCGAAGATCTTACCAAATGGGTTACAGATATTTCGGATGAGGCAAGCAGAAAGCTATTACCCCTGGATTTCACTAAAACCTCAACGATGACCGATGAAGACTTCGACATGTTACTTGGGCTGAATCGGTGCAATTTTGAAAAGGTTCTGGAGCATTGCAAGGGAATGAGGGATAGTAAGAACAGGTCGGTACGCAGTGCACTAGCTCTGTTCCTCATGAAACTTCGATTGAACTTATCTCAGCGAGTTCTTGGATTTTTGTTTGGAATTATCAACCTTTCAACCGTTAGTGAGACAATTACAGCAGTTTTGGATGTGTTGGTCGAGACTTTCGTTCCTGAGCATATTGGATACTCTCACTTAACACGCGAAGAACTTATGGCTAAGCATATGAGACCATTTTTTACAACAATGCTTGAGAAAGACCCTGAGGACCTTATTCTAGTTCTAGATGGGACGTATCTATACATAGAAAAATCATCTGATATTCAACTCCAGCAACAGACATATTCATCTCACAAGCATAGGAACTTGTTTAAACCGATGATGATTGTTTGTCCTAGTGGCTATATACTAGAGGCGGAAGGACTTTATTATGCCAATTCTGGAAATAACGATGCAAAAATCCTCAACAGTATGTTAAGCAAAGCAGATTCCATTCTTACAGTGCTTCAGACTCGAGATGCACTGATATTGGACAGAGGATTTCGGGACTCTATCGACTCAGTGAAGGAATGTAAGCTAGATGCATTTATGCCTCTACTTCTAAAGAAAAATCAGAAGCAGTTCAGCGCTTTAGAAGCAAATCAATCCCGTCAGATCACAATGCTGCGATGGATCGTAGAGTCAGCTAATGGCCGTCTAAAGAAGAAGTTCAAGTTTTTTGATGGCGTTATTCCTGAACCATACTTTCCAAAGCTTAACTCGTTCTTAAGGGTCGCAGTTGCACTTATCAATGCTTTCAGTCCTCCCTTGTTTACTGAAACAGAAGACCATACCAAGCTAGCTGAAATTGCTCTGTCTAGGCTTCCAAAAAACAACTTGCTGCAATCAAAAGTTGAAGAAGAAAAGCTTGACTCAAGAAATGCGTCATGGCAAGAAGTACAGTCAGGAAACCTACTGGACTTTCCCAAGTTTTCATTGGAAGAGTTAAAATGGATAACCCTAGGTCCTTATCAAATTCAAATGGGCTTGAATTATAATAAGCACCACACCAAATCCGCTTCAGGATACGATTATAGTAAATAGCAAAGTATTTTGGCATATGAATTGCATGCTTATCTTCTACTTTACTATGTGGGTTAGCATGGAATTATGCATATTTGAATCGGGGGTTAGCATTGGATTTAGCATGGAGAACATTTATTTTACGATTTGAAACTATTTGAGCGTAGAAAACACAACACTAAAACCATAGAAAATGCCATAGAGCAACACTAAATTACACAGCAGGGTAGCGGAAGGTTTGAATACTGCGTTTTGACATTACTTGGGTAATCCGTCGAATATTTTTGAATTTTATCTCTTTTATTCGTTTCTATAAAAAATGATTAAGTGTGCTATTTGTAAGGAAACCGTGGAAGATCTTTGTGCAACTCCTTGTTCTAAACACTTTTTTCATGTGTTGTGCATCGAA
>JAQGBU010001860.1:0-11225 GCA_034698605.1 Isotoma decorata | reverse complement strand
GCCCTTGACCCCCCGGGGGGTTTATGGGGTTTAGGTTATGATATTTAGGGTCAATGGGTCATCAAATGTATTTTAGAGATTCGCCTACTTCATACGCCTTTGTTTCATATTCCAGATAGGTAGTTTATTATTTATAATTTTCTAAGCCGCTAATGTATCAGAGCCGCTAATGTTCAAAGCCGCTAATGTATTAGAGCCACTAATGTTCAAAGCCGCTAATGTATTAGAGCCACTAATGTTCAGCCGCTAATGTTTAGCCGCTATTGTTCAGCCGCTAATGTTCAGCCGCTATTTTCCGAATACCCCAACTGTCATTAATAAAAATTCCAACTAATTAAGAATAAGACCCAAGAAATTGATGGAAATTCCGACAAATTAAATGAAACCTTCGATATAAATTTAACAAAAAACTAAGTTGGTAATTTTAATAATCTCATTTTTATAAATTTTTATTGAACTTTTAATTGATTGGTTGGGTCCATTGACTGCATGCCAAAATAACGGGTATATTTTTTAAGTAAGGAATATTTTAGGGTGTAGCATTATCAACTTCAGTGATGACCTTCTTAATTTTGAAACTGGTTTACGATACTAAATGGATTATTTCAAAAATTTGGGATACTTCTTCAGTGTTTAAAGACAACCAGCACTCATCATGGACTATGGGATGGATCCCATTTGAAATCCAACCTCTCTTTATTAAAATTATAAAATCTGTGAATGTTGGAGCGTTTGTACTCACAGTTTGGGTTGTTAATTATCTAGATGTATGGCTTCTTACCTGTGGTCATTTGGTTCTTAGAGCTGCTGGCAGATTTCAAAAAATCATTGGTGACAGATTAACTACATTGGATAAGGTTGCTCAATTATTTTCCAAAAATACAAATGACCCACAGCGTTAAAATTGATTATAACCCCCACTGGAATATGTGCCTTACCCACGGTAGACAGTAGGTTTAACAAATATTTTCAAAACTCACATGCATATCCTAATGAAAAACGCTTTAAAGCATTCCAAGTTTTAGTTAAAAAGACTCAAAAAGTCTGATTTGCCGTAAAAAAATATTTTATTACGTTATTGACAGTTTCCCGTCGAATAATATAATGATTATTTTGAAATAATAAGCCCTTGCAATACCGTCCCACCCCTTTTTGAGAGTTGAAGCAATTAGCCGCCTTGGGGTTCTATTTCGAGTTTGGTATAGACTTACGAAATGTAAAGTTTCAATTTTTTATCATTTAATGCCAGGGGTTCTCAGAATACAACAATCTCAAGGTCATAACAAAGAGTCTAAACGAGTTTAGTGGTTTAAGCCTACTTGTATTATGGACTGGAAGCATCCCCTTCTACTCGTACAACATTTCAAACGCATTTTGTTCTTCTACAGACGACTATGAGCGTTTGATGTCAATTGTCATGATTGTCTCTTATGGCTCATTGTGGTTACAAGCAGCAGAAGTCCATAGACTTGTGAGTCAAAATTGTTAATGTCAATGAGTTTTATTTAATATTTAAAATTAAATATAAAATGTTTCAGGCTGATTCTATAAAAGGCTGGTTGTCTTCGAATACCAAGTTTAGGTCGACCAACTCTTTTATGACTTCATCTGAGATGATAGTTTTTTGTCATGATATTGACTGGAATCCAGTTGGCATCGGATGCCAATTTTTTGTTATTTCGTACAGATTTGTTGGATCGGTAGGAGAATTAAAATTTTGATGAGTTGGGTAAAAATGTGTAAATGATTGTTTTTTAAATTCACTTTTCATTTGTTTATTAGATGGTGGGAATCGTTATAACTTACACAGTGGTAATGTTGCAAAATCAACCGTGTACTGTATGAATTGGTAAATTGATAACATTACGTTTCTGCTTGTCTTTGTTTAAAATTAAGTTTTTGGATGATCCTGGTAAAAAGATGTATTCAATAAAACATGTGGATTTTCATTTATGACAGTTTTTATTTCTATCCATTTCAACTTAAAAGATTCTTGTAACGTTGTAACAAGCAATTTATTCTGATTTAAAGTTTTTATCCCATTTATTTCATTATAAAAGTAAAAAAACGAGCAAAGTGCTTAAAAATATGAGTTCTAAGACTACTGCCTTAAACAAAGTTATTTAATTAAGATATTCTAGTAGTAAGCTCTAATCCGAGTGGTCTGTGACATATATTCTAGGATCACAAGGGTCAATTCCCATTTGAGCCATGGAATGGTCGATCGAGAAATTTCTTCCTGCAGAAGCTTTTATTGTCTTTTTAGGGTCCATTATTTTGGTATAGTGGTTTTTTGATTTCTTTCGGTTTTTAAGGCATGAAAAAATCTGCATGAAATGCCAAAACTTATGTTATTTTAGGAATTTCAATATTTTGTAAAAAATTTTCTGAATAGATCTTTCAAGAAAACTTAAGATATTTCTCCCACTATTAAACATTTCTAGTTTTTAAACAGTATTTTTCAATAAAAATACTTACAGATCCACTCAATGCTTCAGCAGCGGCGTCCGTGAGTTCAAAGTCAATTTGATCCATGTTTGATCTGGAAGGGAATTAATCCTTGGTACTGATACTTTATTAAATAGGTTTTTAGTAAAGTTGGATGATTTTTGGTTGTGATTTCGTCTAATGCTCTAGATCAATTATTTCCAGGTCGTAAGTCGGACGTCCTTTTTATTCATCCCTATCTTGTAAAAAAAAGTAATAGGATTTTTTTTTTGCAGATTATTTGTAAGCAGATAGTATTGCCAATATTATTGTAAAAAGTAGAGTTTGACTAATACGCAGAACAAGTAGATTATTTGAGCTAAATGTGATGATATTTATTTTAAATACATTTATTTTGAGCGTCATTTCCACATCCTTATTTGAAGAGGGAATGAGTTATCCATCAAAAAAATTATGTCATTCAGAGATCGACTACCTTTTTTCTTTTTATTATTATTTACTCGATTTTATTTGAGAAAGAGTCGATTGTTCTTACAACCAAAAATGAATTTGTTATTCGCATCCAGATTCTAGATAGTTCTCGAATAATAGTAGTAGATTGGTCTTTCGGACTAGATTTTGTGTGTTATGTGGATCAGCTATAATTTTATTTCATATGATGATGTAGCTGTATAAACGATAAATACACATCCGAATCGTTATGCTTAGCCGAAGGCAAACTTATTTTCTAAAAGCTTATTTGGGTGCAGTTTGTTTTAAATGTCCAGTAAATTATAATTATAATCTAAATAATTACAAACTATAATGATACATCTTAAGCGTCATCACAACTCATTGATTCATTTCCTTCCAGACACCGACCGCGACCTGACTGTTGACTAATACACGTATGATGATATTATGTGATTACTGCACTAGATTAGGTTAATTAACCCATAGTGCATGGTAATATAATAATAATAATAATAATGCATGGGATGAGCAGTTATGATCAAAGCCCCTTTAGTACCAATTAAGTAAATCAATAATGATAGTAATTCATTGCATGAATAGTTAAAATAAGTTGTAATGGCAGCTACTACGCACTACATACTACATTATTTCATTGAAACTTAATCTCCCAAATAAAATGAAACGATGAATGAATCTAACCGTAAATATTGATAAAAACTTATTTGTTTATTCAAGAAATTGTCTTGCATTTATGTTAAAAGTAGGTGCTTTGGACGGTAAGGTATGATGACTAATGAATCTCAAAAACAGCGAAATGCATGTTGTGCTTATGTATTTAGTAGCATCATGATGTAGAGCTCATTCCTTACTTATGCTTTGAAGTGTTCTTTAAAATTCGACGTAGGTGTATCGAATGATTTCTGTTTGTTTTGCAGATACTCTACATTTGAAATGCTAAAATAAAACAGAACCAACTTTCGATTCAATTTGACACTATCGGAAATGAACTCAATTTTTAGTTTTTCCGTTGTAGGCAGAACTAACAGAATTACGACGAATATTTTACAATTATTATCTTTCATGTTTACATTTATAGCAAACAGTTCCAAAATACTATTGATTTAATAGGTTGTACTTGTTGTATTATGATGATTAGTTTTGAATACAGAAGTGAAAGACTAGAGATATATTTGGGTTCTGTAGCTTCTAACATACTTCATTCAACAAATATCAGCAAAAAGGACAGTAGTTTTGAAACACAATACAACTAATTCTAATTCCACAACAACTATTCATTTTTATTACACTACGAATTTTTAAAGTATTAACCCGAATTAGGTAAACGGTTTTCTTAGAGACAGTAAACTCAAAGAAAGGAAAGTTGTTGTAACCTTTTAGTCTTTGGGTGGAAATCAGTAAGGAAGATTCCTATCTGTAAACCTTCAAACAATAAAGCCATTATTATTATCCTCAAGCATTGTTCAAATGTGGTATTGAATTTGTGAATTTTTCTTTTATTTTGCTTAATTTTCTTAGAATTGCGATCAACAAATGTTTTAGTTCTCAGCTTGCATTTTTTCACAAGGTTTACTAATCTTAAGCTTATCAACTAATAATGAAAGTGAAGTTATGCTAATTGCTTCTGTACAGATTGGTTAACAGAATCGGTCCTAGGGAAACACTTTTTGCTAAATAAATGTAATAGGCTTCATTCAAATATGCCAATAATTTATTTTGTAGTCATCTAACTTCTCTCGTTTTATTTTAGGGTGCCCAGTTTACGTATATTCGTCGCATATAAGTGTACCTAAAAAAATTAAGATAAACTCATGAATAGGGTTGATAAGGACGTACACATTCTCTTAACGATAGTAGGTTGTGACCATTTTGTCGTGGAGAAATGTGTTCTAAAACTGGAATTTTGTAAAATTTCATTACCTAAATACAATAAACACATACAGTCGCGTTGATAACAATGTTTTACATTGAAATAATACAACTGGCACATTTAGAAATATCCCTTGAAGATTTGAGTTAAAGTTACTCATGATGTGATTATCAATAAGTCTGCACTTGACCAAGCAAGCCTTGCAAATTCCAATCGCATTACTAAAAAGATACAGCAATAAACGTGTTAATTATCAAATACACTTGCTATACTTTGTTTATTTATTTACCTTGAGCTCAATGTTGACCGAAGTAATTCCGAATGTTTTTAATGAATGTATAAAAAAGAAAACTAAAACATTGCCCTTGTATGGAACACAATAAATTTTCCTTTTGTGTTAATTAGTCCCATAACCTAGACCCAGAGTGATTGCAATGTCAGGTTACTGAACTATTCATAATTATTTCAGAACGGTCGGTCTATAGGTAACCCACTTTATCAATAAATTTAAAATTCTGTTTGTAAATTTTGGAAGTGATAATTTTCATTGGAAAGCGTGTGTCAAGTATACAAATGAAGTTGGTTGGGAGAATCAAGTATATAAAAGCTTGAAGAATCATTGGAATCTTTTTTAATATTTCTGTGAATCCTAGCTTCTTTCTTAAAATAAGTGTATTTTTAAGGTTTTATTTTTTTTAAAGTTTTGAAGAGCTTTTAATAAAACTTGAGAGAAATTAAAATTTTTAAATATGCACTTGGCATACAGAATAGTCTTTTCAACTACAGCGTTAATAATTGTATTTTCCTCAGTCACAAAATCTAAGGTACTAATGGCATCAGAGCCAGCATCAGCAATAGAATCTGAAAATGTACAAAATAAAGACAGGAGTGGTCGGTATATAAATCCATATTACTCTTATTACCCGGCATTCTGGACTCATCAATGGAATTACATGTCAAGATTTCTAAACAATATTCAGAATAATCGACTTAATAACAATCTTATTCGAAGAAGGAATCATCAACAGGGGAATTACTATAGAACACGCAGGCCTTTGTATCAAAGTAATAATCGACATAGGGAGCAAGAAGATTCAAATGGATATGCAGCTATTCTCGGTTGATAATATTACTACAGCTCATGTAATTAAGTTTCGATTTTTATTTAAGATGAGTTATTAGTGTGTAATATTTTTGTAATTTGTTAATTTTGTAAAACTTTAACTAAGACTTAAGACATTTTTAATATATTTAAGACGGGTCTGTCAAATTTTCATAATTTACGTAAATACTGGGTATTGTGAGCTTATCGAATGGATTTTTGTAATACATTATCTCCTAGTCTAAGGGTATCAGAAATTACACGAGGAATAAAGACACATGTCAGTAAAATTTATTTCAAAGCTTTATCAAAGTTATCGATTTGTAAGGTACATCACGACAAGTAAAAATCGATTTCCTATATGTATATAAAATATTCATATTAACACAAAGTTGGAAAGTTTAATGCGTATGTTATGGTGCATGTTCTTGACTGACCAATGGTCACAATAAACCGAATAATGTATGTAATTAAGTGTGAAATAAAGTAATACAAAGACGAAATAATATCTGGCATGAATTCGATTGGTTTACAAGTGCTTGATACTTCCAAACTCTCAATACATAAGGTATAACAAGACCTCTAGAGTGCTGTTAAACATATTGTAGAACATAATATGAAATAGAAAACAATAGGAATGTACGAAAACAGAACACCTAAGTTAGTCAAACAAAATGTAGCTTTTACATTAAATATTTCAGGGCTACCTGTTTCGATGAGTCCGAATCGGGTTGATATCAGCAAACACGGCGACTGGGTATTAATATTCCATGGCTTTCTGACTCAAAGTTGTAGTCGTAAAGTCGTAATATACATTACACCTTGAGCTTTAACTTTCGTGGGTATGGATGGGGTATCAAAAATTACTTCTAGTAACCTTACAATTTTAGAGACTACTACGGGGATAGGTTTTCGCCAATCAGAATTTCCATTCCGCTGGACTTAGATAGTTCAATTTTAGGAAATATTTTCAGTTGTTTTAAATAGTCTGGAATTTTAATTCAAACTACTATGTTGTTCAAATTGGAACCCTAAGGGCTATAAATCTTTCACTTAGGATTTGAACTTACTTTAATTTTTGGGGCCATTAATATTGAATACTTCAACAAAAGCATTTTTAGTACAATCGTTAACAATTTTTGCTTTAGGGATAGAGAATTATTTATGAGAAGGTTGTTGGGTAGGAGTGGTTCTAGTCTTCTACTTCAAATTATACTGTGCATTGTGTATACAGCAATACAGTCCATAGCTGATTAATAGCTGACAGCGGAACCTAACTAAGTAAGCTTTGTTCAGCAGAACAAATGATACATAAAAAAGTTTCTAGCATTTCTTCTTTTTCCGAACAATTATACACCCACTTTCAGTCTAGGAGTCCGGAAACCTTCAACAATAATAGAATACAAAGATGTTATCTTTAACTATATCCACTTTTCCAGTAAGAAAGCGTTCAATATTTTTAACCGGTTCAATATTATCCTTTGTGGTGGCATTATGCATTATATGTAAACAGAATTATTGTAATTAGGTTGATTAAACGTATAGTTATGTTCGTGCATCCCTCACTGGTTTAACTGGCTTTGCTGTGGCATAACGCATTATTCATTAATATTTCATCCAATTGGACATTTTATTTTTTAATATATAATACATTTTATAGCTACAACTTTATTTGCCAGTGTTAACCATCATTACCATTACCGTTCAAGAGTAAGGGTTAATATTTTGACTTAAACATTACAACCGATTCAATCCATTGTACACATACGAATTTGATTAATGGATATTGGATATACATAAATACATACAAGGTAAGCAAGCATACAAGCAAGCTAATAACTTTATATTTAAAAATATTATGCAATATAATATTATGAAATTGGAAGGATCTTAAAATTGTCAAGTTTTCCTTTAGAACTTGAGCATATACTACTAATAATGCATAATGGTGCAAATAAATGTAAGCAATTGGAATAAGAAACAATGAGTTAAACTTGCTATGTTTTTGCATTGAAAATAATATTTTGTACAGGAATACCGTTAATCCTTAAGAACTATAACATTTTTTGCATTCCTATCTCCCATATTATACCATTCTACATACACCCTAAAACTGTCAGTGTAAATTACGGTTATGTTACGAGTTGTTTGAGGTTAGTGGTTTATGAGTACCGGATTAGGGATAAAATAATCATTTTCATAATAATATTATTTTACTTCAATCTACAAGAGTCCATGCAACTTAAAGTCCTGTTGGTAAATGTACTTTTGAGAAAGAAATCAATACGAGAAATACTTTGTATTTAAAGTAATATTTGATTTCTTTTTAATGTATCAGTCAGTGATGAGTGGATAAATATTAACAATTTGTGTCTTCTGTAAGTTCCTGTGATGTAATTTACCTTTTTTAGGGAAGGTTTAATAATAATAAAACCAGTAATTACCTGTCTTTGTGAATCACCCAGTTTTGAAGTAGGTAGCTTAGTTCATAGTTGTGGCTTGACAGTATGAACGTATTTATTGAAGTAATATTAGAGCTAGAAGTCTTTGGTTTCTTGAATCTTGTAAAATATGCCTAAAATGTTAGATCCATTGCATTTTTTTTAAAGTCAGAAATTTAAGTCTAAAATAATACACAAGTGGGTTTAATCATATTAAAAGCTAAGGATATGATATAAGTTTGCAAGGTGGTTTTATTTAGTTAACCTGAAGTTCTTGGTATCTCAACTCGTGCAATTTATCTACATTTAAAGTAAACCTTCTAATTCACTGGTAATGTCAATAGCATTTCCAGCTTTATATCAAGTCAAGAGAGATAAACGCAGTTTTATTGCCAGATATTTAATAATACAAGCTGTGCATTAAGAGAGATGTTTTATTTGTCAGTGCTGTATATGGTGGTTAAGTGGCCTTTTTATTGAGTACGATTATGATTAAGTACGAAATTACTTGGATTAAAACAGAACGAGTGAACGACCACTACTAGTACTAGAAGATACAGTTTACCTAGGTATTTAATAGCAGGCAGAGAGTCCTTGGAATTAGCATTTTTATCTTTTGAGTTAACTCTGCAGTTAAGATAAAGCAAAACTATTATATTAGATAATTCATGGATCGTAGAAACTGTGCATCATCATAATCATGCATAATGACGGATCAAAATGAATCAGTAAATCTTTATTAAAATCCCAGTATCGCATTTAGCCAGACTTCCCTTTCATCAAATTTCAAAAGCATGATGTTACATAAATTAATGGTCTGTGGTAGTGGGGATGCATATTTGCAAAAAGATTCACTGACACAACTGTGAGTGATCTGATAGTTACCGAAAACGACAAAAAGAACTCAAAACTATAAAACTATAAGTGTTGTAAGAACTTCATGTAAAAATCTATTAGCATTTCTGAGGCTTAAAACATTGCATTATTAAGTCGTTATTACCTCGTTTTAGGAAAACTACAAATTTAGACGTTATATAAGATACAAAAATACAACAAATGAATAAGACGAACCTAATAAAAAGCCATGGAACATTAATTATTACTTTGAGTAAACCAACAATTCAATGATAAATGTTTTAGTGTAAGTTATACACTTTTGTGTGATATTATTTGGCTGTTTGGATTTTATTTATTTTTCAGCCTTTTTAACAGGGACTCAGTCAACCCTGACACCCTGGCTATAAGTGAAGGTTTATTGCTACAAGCTTCTATATTATTTAAAAAGTAATTTGAAAAAGACATTGCGTCCTGTATCCTCATCATTCTCATCAGTAGTGTCAGTCAGTGTCAGTATCAGTAAAGTCAGTAAAGAATAGAACGGTTTTAGGAGAAAAAGCCATGCTCATAGTTTATTTCTCATCCTTAGCAAAAGCATTACAAAATGCTTTAGTAAAAAAGGATCGATCTGTTTTCTTATTTGAGCCCAAGGCAATGCAATATTGAATTGGTATTTATCTTTAGTGAGTGACTGACCGACTATAGTAGTGGCTTGGTTTTAGTTTGTGGTGTTTGCTTTTTAGTCAGTCAGATCGAGATCAGAGAGCATGACTTACTTGCATGACATTGTACATTTGACAGGTAAATAATATTTTACATTTTACAGGCCTTGAAAAGGCTCCTCACAAGTTGAAGTTGACTGAAATGAAGTGTATTTTTTAATATCATACATAATACCATCACATTACATGGTATTACTATGTAATGTACTGGCCTAAGGAAGGGCCTTCGTGGTAAAATAGTTTTTTGTAAGCCTAGAGAGTGATTCTTGTTGAAAGCTGTTGGGGGTTTCACCTTACCGGTTTAGGCAATGAACAATGGGGGTTGACTTCAAGTTCAAGGTACTTTCACTTTTAGTGCATTAGTTACAAATGAAAGGAAGGGTTGTTAGACTCATGAGGGGAATTCATTATTCAGGCAGTAGCAAAGGAGTAGGTAAAAAACATAAAAAACAGTTATTGTTATAACAATGAAATACAATACAGGAGCCAACAGTCAAGTCAATATTGGATGGGATTGAGCAATTTCAAATCATTTAAATATTAAGGAATATTTAGAATTTAAATTGATAATAAATTGGAATTGCAGTTGAAAAATTCATCTTGATTTTGATTGAAAAGATTAAATGGAAGTGTTTATATAGTAGTTCGTTCGTATGGTAAAGGTCCAGGTTAATCTTTTTTACTTCTATTCATAAGAAGCATATTTTTTTCAACTTCAAAAATCAAATTCAGGAATGAGAAATATTGATTAATTTGTAATTCTTGATTTGTGTTTAATTGATTTCAGATTTGTAACTATGCCTCACACTACTTTCAAGTCCTAATGATAGACTTCTAGGGTCAAAGGACAAACAAAATGGTTACGGGAACAGTTGGGCAGAGGGGGACTGTTTCAGTCCCTGACTCATCAAAATGGATGTTGTTCCTACTGGCTAGTCTTCACTTGGCTGCTGCCCTTAGTCACTTTTTACTATCTGTTATTAGCAAATACATAGCAAAAGATATCCACTATGGGAATCAAGCTTGTTTACCCAATCCTCAAGAGGTGAAATCTACTCTGGGACGCTGCAGCGTTGCTAATGATTCTCAAGCGTGAGTAAAAATAAATACAAGTTTTAAATACAAGGCCACTTTCGAACTTATGTAGCTGGAATTTTTGGGATTTTGTTTTGTAGATGTGCAAATTTAACTGGAGAGGATGGAAACGCTTTATGCGATTGGGAGTACACGGGGTTGGGACTGGATTACCAACTTCTCGCAGGGCCGAGTTTTATGGCTGTGTATACAGTAACAAGTATATTTTGGGGACTAGCAGCTGATAGATATGACAGGGT
>JAQGBU010001859.1:0-11228 GCA_034698605.1 Isotoma decorata | reverse complement strand
TTGATTTTAAGGTTCTTGGTAGCATTAGGCCACGCTATAAAAATGGATTATTCCTGCATAATAATATTATTCTGAAAATGGAGCAGGCTGTGGTGGTTCGATTCTAGAGAATGGGTGTGGCCAGTCTAAATACTAAAATTAAAGAGTTAATATTTGTAAAGAGTCATAATAACAAATTACTGTATGGTAAAATGGTCAATTTCAACAAAACAAGTCAATAAGCTTTCCCCACAACACACATGACTTGCCATAATTTGACTTTCTTATTTGTTCGTTGCTTACCAAAAGCAAGATCAAATTGACTATTGAAGTGCGTTGTATGATTTTACAGACAATGACAAAAAGGTCAACATTATCTTTCATCGCCTCAGACCAGACTCCAGTCAGGGAACTCCCATTTTGCTACTTAAATCAACCTAACAGAATGAACAGCCTTGAACGCTCTAATTTTCTTTGATGTGTACTAAAGCTCACCCTAAAAATAATCATTGCCTTTCATTGAAGCTTAATAACAGGTTTGTTGACCAAATGTGCCGTCGGGTATGGCTGGTAAATATTTTGATCATTTTTCGTCTTTCAATTACGTTTACCGTAGACAGATGAATAGGATGTAGAAAGTTGGTAGATTCATAAAAAGATGTTTTTGTAGAAGATAAAAATAGTATCGAATAATTACCGTGTTTCCGAGGAAGATTGAAATGTAAAGTGACCACATCTTCAAGGCGAATAGGTGCTTCTTTGACGAAAAATACCCGATCTCGTGTAGTATGAGATGTAAGAACAATGATGTCACTGAAAAGGAAAGCCCACACAGATGTCCAAGATCCATCCGACTCCTTCTTATACAGTCTGCTACCAAACAGCCACTTTCGACCTTTCTCGCTCACCTTCAGGGCCTGCTGATAAAACAAGGAAATACAATTGATTACGGGCTGCCATTAAGTTAAGATCTTACAATTCAATTTCATGGTAAATGATTGTGATATCGATGTCTTTGATTTTTATCATTTTGCAATCAGTAAGATAAAGCCTCGGTTGGATAACCCTCTGGAAAATATTTAACCAAGTTGACTAAAGATAAGTAACCTCACATGTTAGCAAGCATAAATTAAGAAAAAATGACTCGTGCAAAAGTTTGCTAATATCTTGTAATGCGATACATCCGCGTTCTAGCAATCAGATTTCCCGAACTGTCCTATTTGTAGTGTAGTAGGTGGGAAACGTGTGAAAGAAAATTAGACGCCTCTTCCTTGTAACCTAAATATTCCATTTCCCAACTTCATCCATATACTTTTACTTTCACAAGAATTTGATTAATCAAAGTAAAAGTATGTATTTATGCAATACTGTGGTTATACAAGAGCCGAATACCTCAAACGTGCACAATTTCCTAATCATTTTTGGAAAGCAGTAACCATCCCCACATTATGAACAGAGGAAATATTATAGCTCTACCTGGCTTGGAAAACTACCTTTGACTTAGAAGGATTTCATTGCTTGAAAACATAACACTGAAATGGTAGTGAAAATCCAGATATTTTAAGTAATGATGGTAATCATATCATCCCGTCGCCCACACCAAATGGAAACCTCAAATTAAGAGACATCACATGTCCAACTGATCCACATGCCAAATACCCAATTAGAGAAAGCAACGTTTTGTTTTTCTCCCACATTGCTTCAAAAAGTAATGAAACTTTCAAAGATAATAATTGAAATCTGAATAGAATAAAAACAGGTGTAATTTCACTGTTTCAGCCTTCAGATTTCAGATAACAAAACGTTTTTAGGAGATGAGGTTATTAGGATGCAGAGGAACGTGAAGCGTTTTCAAAAAGACAGCTTCTCATCCATTTGATTAAAACAATACTGCAGAAAAAAGCTACTATTGATGTGTAACGAAAAAAACAATCTTTTTAAAAATGAAACCATTAAAAGCACTCAGGTGCCATTAAACAATTGATAGTAAATCCTATTTTAATGAGAATGTACAAAAATAGTTTAGTTAAAAACGCTGTCCATGTGACTTGGGAATTTACATAAAATGCTTTGAATCTAACAAAGTTAAGCAACGTGTTACCAATATAATAATGAGCTACATAAACAGAACCATTCATAAGACTTCCAAGATTTGGTCCATCACCAGATGCAAAATAACACGATGGTTTCTAAATGTCAAACCTAAATTATTTTGCATGGTTGAAGTTTTTGGCGTTTGATTTTATGTAAATAGATACGTAACCAATGAGTTTGGCCAACAACTATCAACTATAACGTCGACGGTTTGCGCTAACGAAAAGTCAAATTACAATGGATATCATTATTAAGAACAATATTTAATTTATAATTTATCTACCACTAGGATAAAACAATATAACAATAGTAAGTAAATTTGTATGCTTTTCATTCCTTAGAAAGTCGCTTTCTCCCTGGGAAATCAACAGATTTCGATTAAAACTTTCCCTAAAACCTGAATACTTAATAGAATAGTTGACTTGAAATTTCGAATAATAGTAAAAGTTTCAACAAATTTTCAGATTGAGTAACGACAAACTGCGACGAATTATAGTTTAGGACCAAACGTGACAACATAAAATCAAAAGTTATTGTTATTCACATTTTAGACAAATGGCTTCTGTTCCGAGAACCAAAATTAGCTCAGCGTACAAATGATACAATCAAAACAATTTATATTTCACGGAATTATGTCTTAATCAATTTATGATACAGTGGGTCTTAAATCATAAAATCCTTGTTGGAAAATGTTGTCTTCAAAGAAAACGTGACTATCCTGACACGCGGTTTATCCACCTTCTATTACTTTGTCATTGTTATTATGGTTTCAAGTTCCAACCTACTGAAACATTATCCCTTTGATTGCAATTACAACACATACACCTACTTTTCATCTTAACTCATATTTCTCGTATTTCATGTTACCTTAACTTATTAAGTTTCTTCCACACTTCATTCCTTCCTGTTACAAATCTTTTATACCCTAGCCTTTTAAATAATTTTCGTCATTCACACCTTTCCATTCCATAGGGAGAATGAATTTCCCTTTGGTGTTGCATAATTGTCATTCATATCTCAAGATTTCCGTGTTTTTTTGTAAGTCTATCCTTAAAGCAGAAATCTTAGTGCAATACGGAGAAAGCTTTTTACAAAGAAAAACAACAATTAAAATAATATTCCTTATGAATCCCTGTAGCTCTCGTAATATCAAATTATCCTTTGACGTAGTGGAGAAAAGCTGAAAAACAATCTCGAGATCTGAGGTGTGCAGTTGATTGAAAAAGATGATGTTTCCATCTTTCAAAACGTGACTTGTAGTTTATAGCTTTATGTATATTTATATAAATTGCTCTCAATTAGGCAATGACGAAAAGCACAAAAAGTGTTGATGGTATGAAATTTATTTTTAGTCTGAAATATCTCGTGGCCAAAAGTCACGTTAGGAAACTGGATACAACCCCTAGAGATCGTTCTACGTCAGCAGAAAATCTTTTCAAAAAGAGGCTTATCTTATTTGATTATGTTGTTTTGACAAAATTCCAACCCAACAGAAGCAATCAACTTAGCTTATCTCTAAGCTCTCATTACCTTGAGAGAAAATTCTGCTATTGTAAATTTAATTTGAATAACCTTAGGAGAAAAGTAGGATTTATAGAAGGATGCCAAGGGATTATATTTTTCTTTAGCAATTCCAATTGCATAAATACTTAAGAAACAAGATAAAAGAAATCTGGAAATTGTTATCCGCTTTTTAGCTGCATAATGCTTCTTTTTTTAAAGCTCTTAAATGCTAAGGATTTCAGCTCAACAATCTTGCATATGCTTGTGTTGTTTTCCTCGTAACAAATTAAACTTTAAAAGCTATGATTTGATCTAACAGACTCATTTGAATCTGAATTTTACCTAAACTACCTAAGATAATTCCTTCTGTTTAAGACCTCATGTAGCTTGAATTTAAAGCTTTGGCTACCTTAGAGGAAGTAGCTTTTGAATAGCTAGCTAATGTCTAATTGTTAGCAATCCAAAGAAAAATTCAAATTGATGTGGATGAAATAGATCATTATCTTTATGAGATCATATCCTTCTCACAAAATACTTCCTTGGGGCAGGTAGTGTTCTTTTTGTTCAATTGAAAATAAGTTGTTTGGGGATTGTAGTATATAATTTTTTAACCTCTAGGTACAACTAAATTGTTAGATGTGGTCATGGACTTCTGTCCTGCCGAACAGACCTCTTGTACCTCATTGTTAGTACAATATGGATGGACACAATTCTTTTAAAGTATCCCATTGGGGGGTATCAATCAGCACAATTGGAGCCAATTAGCTAGTTCTAAAATCGCTTTGTAGCCTGTACAAAACAGTTACCTCATACTAAGCTTACAAAGGTATAGTTGCTTTACCTGTGGTTTCTTTCCCTTTGGAATCACCGTCATTGAAAATAGGACCATTTCTGCCGAAACTGTTGTGTAAGATTGACGGCTTTTAATTATGGATTTTTTGCTTTGTAGAAAGCAAAATGAAACTTCCTAAAAGTTTTAACCTCAACAAAGTTAATATTATAAGGCAAGACTTAGGATTTTACAACTTTTCTGGCAACTCTTGGCATTCAAAGTCTTGCACACTCTTGTAGAGTACTTTACTATTTTGTGCAATAAGCAGTTGCTATTTTTTGTAAAATACAACCACTGATATTCATCGCAAGCCATTAATTTATTAAAAATAAGTGAAAATAGAGTCGCGCTAAGCAATCAAATATAATCTGATATTTAGTGACACTTCATTGCTTCTAATTTTAGCAATACTACGTAAATTGTCTAGCATTTTTCTAAAGACCCTATTTTTATCCTCTAAGTGTCTATCGTTTCTACTGAAAACACATTTACACCTTCGGATCACGACCTCATTGCATGTATGTCTGTCTGGAAAAAGGGAATAGATATAGGCCTTCTACTACTAATTGCATAAGTCGCATAGCGATGAGAATGAGAATCTCTGTTTCAGCTGAAAGAACCTTCAGTGAATCGCTTTCACCATCGTGTCAAAAGGCATTATGAATGGAAAGATGATTTTTATTATATATAATATAATAAAATAAATGAGATGAGTCCTTATTATTATAATAATGACCATTGTCTCCTTGTTAGTAAAGTTGGAAAGCACACTCTCTTTTTTTGCAAATCTTGTCATGCAAAAACATTTTCTGTATAGACGTACGTACAATACAAAGAAAAACTCATCAAACAGACCGTAAAGTAATGGGACAGAACTTTTTCTTTTTTTTGTCTAGGATTTTGGAGTTAGGTAAGCATTCAGACAGATTTACTTGCTTACATTGTAAATACTATTATTAAAGAATAAAGAAGAACACAATGAATTGAATCGTACTATTACCTGACAAGTTGTCGAGACGATTCTTTTTTCCAGATCACGGACGGATAGAAGCGGATTCTTTTTCATGCTTATGTGAGAAATAGGCTCCATGAAATCGGTTTCACATACAATATCAGCATAGCACTCCTACAATAAAATTATTTTTATTTTTATACAATATATACCTGGGAATGCCACTAACTTCAACGAATTTTAATTCACAGACGAACGCAAACATTTATTTGAAGGAATATACATACATTTGCGAGCGTTCAAGAGAAAATTATGAGTATCGAGAAAGTAGAAGTTATTAGAGAAAGACATCCGCCTCATCTCTTGTAGAAATTTTTCTGATTTTTATTGATAACGTCAAACAACCATTCCAAATATTATTCGGTTGGAAGATTCCTGATTTGTTTCCTTTTTACGTATTAATTCAACACGACTAACTGCATCCGCTGGAGGAGACAAGTAGTCGGTATTTTCTTTCATTTGTATTTTATACTGTGTGAAGCTTACCTTTAAATGCATTGATAAGTCCAGCCAGTCATCGTTATTATGGCTGATTTCTTCACAGATTTCACAGATATTCCTCAGATGCTACAATATAAAAAGGGGGAAAAATTAAGGAAGCATTAGACTGGTGAAGGAACTTATCTCCTAACTACTTATCTGATTACTGAATGAATTGAAGTACAAGAAAAAAGTCTAACAACAGCTAGCCAACTTGTGCTTAGGTATTTGACTATAAAATGTATTGAAAATTGATTGACAATTCGTATCATAAGTAGCAGCTGTTAACCTCAAAAGGAGCAAAGAGTAGAGAGGTCATGTCAAGATGTCCCTTTGGCACAGGAGTTTCCAGCACAAAACGAGCAAAATCTTGAATGCTCATTTTTTCCGAAAGAATCATTGCAGAGTAACCCAACGTCTTGGCATATGAAGAATATGCGGATACAATCTCAGAAAGCTAAAATGTAAATGCAGAACAAAGATATAAGGGCTTAAACTTTTTAGCATAATTCTTTTAAAACTAATTATTTTCTTTAATTGTAATTCAAACATACATGGTCTGAATGAGTGGAGAGTAAAATTCGACCAAGATTCCATTGAGAGCTGGAAGATCCATTTGCAACGCAGTTAAGTATTCTTTTGGTCACAGTAATAATCTGAAATAAAAATAAGATTTGAAAATCAAAAAGATTTGAAATACTTAATTCAGTTTATAAAATGGTATAGCATTTCATTAAAAAATATTCTGCTGCATAATTTACCTTAATCACATGTTGAAACATTAAATTTATCTCTTGAGGAGTGAGCAAACGATTAGCTTGTGCAGGAATTAAATATCTGTCCAAAGCAGCCACAATTTTACGGAAAAACTTGAGTTCACAGATAAAAAATTGCTTGAGACAGTCATCTTCATTGTCCAGTAGCTGCATGTTTGAAAAATGGAAAAAAGTAAAAGAGTAGTGAAAGCCCAATTCAAGATACTAACCCTTGATCCTGGTAATAGAATTAGCTCAAAGAAGTACTAAGCAAATAAAATCATTTAACTATACGATATCTTCCGTTTACATATTTAACATCCGTTGGATCCCCTACACTTGAGCATTTTACTTTCATCGTGATTGTAAACATAACAACTTGTCTATAGTGCCCACTCTCGTTAAGTTAAGTTTAGTCTTAAATTCCTTGTTAAGTAACTCTTTCACGAAACATCGTAAAATTAAGTTGAGAGTCTTAGGTTCCATGAGTGTGAATGCAGTTTTATGTTCAGTTTTATGAAGGTACATGAAGACCGGAGGAAGTCGCTTTGGACTTTTATGATAGCTATAAAATAGGTAAGTTCTATTTCTACTGAGAAAAAGTAACCAAGTCGCCTCTACGCTTGAAGATACATCTAAAGAATTACTTTCTTTTTCATGCTACTTAGATATTTCCCTATGGTCCTTGCCGTTGAAAAGCCTTTCAATCTTTTTACACCATCTAGTATGGATGTGGTGAAAGTGGAGAAAGTTCTAGCTTTGAAGATCTCATGAATCTTTCTCTAGAATGTAGCCCATACTTTCTCCACTTCTTGGAGACAGCTAGACGCAATATAACATCATTTCAGCGCAGTTTTATACACCTAGTATTTCAAGGGCTTTCATGCAATCGGATTTAAGCGTTTTTAATGCACAATGATGGTTTAAGCCAAACGTTTGAATAATTTTTAGTCATTATGTAATATAAAATATTAAAATATGTCTATAGGAAAAAGACTCTAAAAGTTAAATCGTTTACAAAATTTGTGTGTAGCCCTGTGTGCCCTGAGATCCTTGCGTTTTTATACTTGTTTTTTCCTATGATGGATAAAGGTGACGGGTAGGCTATACTTATTATATAATTTATAACAAAATCATGCATACATATATTTTTGTGAACAAGTGTTCCTGTCGCAGTCAGTTTGTTTAGCTGTGATGTGGAAAATCCTGTTATTTGATCTTGATTAACAAAAAAGAAACACAAATTATGTTAGTAGCAAATTGAAAATGAAAAAAAATAACGCATAAAATTATATTATAAATGTTTCAGGGCTTTATTTTACTTTTGCGGAGTGCTGCAAAAGTGATAAAATTTATAAACAAGGCACCAACAAAATTAAGAAAATACAAGAAAAGGCTGGATATATGTTCAGTACAAAATACATCTAATCTACTACTAATAATTTCATCTTTAAGAAAAATGCACGGGCAGGTTTCTTTTGCAGGGTTATTTACATACTCTTATAATACAGGCACGTTATAAAAAGTTAAAATATACTCATACATTTTATAAATTTTACAAATAAATGAACAAAAATATAATTACATATACATAAACCAATAATATAGCTGGTAAGTAGAAGCTATTTTATAGTGATTGAGGTTAAAAATCAATAAATCACACTCTCAGGGGCAAAAAAGCATACAAAAACGGATCAGCTAGTATACAATGAGCTTTCACTGAACAAACACACAGATGAGGTAAAAATGGGTTAATCAACAGAGCATCCGTGAGTAATAAAACATTTACAAAAAACACTCAATATAACATACATCTAGGTTAGAGTTACTGCACACTATACAAAATAAAATCAATACAAGCATGTCTACAGGGTAAGAGCGATAATGGTAAAGGTTGCAATAATCATCAAATTTCACCAAAACACATATTCACGCTATCCAATTCAATTTAAAACACTACAAATGAAAGTAGACACAAAGTACTTGTATCCCTCACCTGGCCACTGTATACAATGACCACTACACCTTATTAGGTTAAAAAACCCAATACACTTTCTCATTAACTAATCCTCACAACTCAGATGGTTGTTATTTACTGCCTGGTCTCGTCTTAGGACAAGGACGGATAAATGAATGCATGACATGCAATATTCTGTTTCTTTTCTGGAAGGCTTCTTAAGACACTGACAACTTATATATATATGGGAAATAAGACCTCTTTAAGCATTCAGCATTCATTCACTATCATCTATTCTATCCTGAAAAATTCATAACTTTCCCCTTCTCTCTATATTTACTATTTTGTGTGTTCTATACTCAAAAGTATTTGTTCCACTCTCACCAAAAACCAAATCCATTATTCAGTACAGGTTGCGTCACACTTTTGGTTTACTGTGCTAACTTTGTTAAACAGCATTTCTTACTTTTGTACAGCATTGGATATCTAATATATTTTGTAAGATGTAGGATAAATAGGATAATATGTAAGACAAGAGGAAGGACGAGGAGATGGAATGTCGTTTAAAACCTTAGAAACCTCTCCGTGTTTTAAGGAAGATCGGTGTCATTACTCATAAATATTCTATGACCACAAGCACATATAGTGACGCTAGTATGTAGTGTTGGTGGTGTGCATTTTCTTGCAAAAAAACTGATTGGGTATCAATCCAAAGGAGAAGAGTGACATGCTCTTGCATAGCTATGCAATTGGTACTAAAACATATTTGAAATGGACACAGGCCTAGGGGGATCACCTTCATTAATCAATCATACATTTGAAGCGAAACTAACATGCAATGCAATCGAACTGAAGACCTATGGGAATTGCTGGTTTAGTTCTAAATTAAGCATTTTTGATTATTTTTATACCTTAGAGAAGGTCAGAACTAGACCAGTAGAAGTGAAATGGATCAATAAAAAACTAATGAGAGTCTGCCTCATAATACTGCTTCTTAGATTTGTCATACTACTGGTACTATTGTGGAAGTAAGGGTAATGATATTAGTATTACAAGGGATAAATGCAAATCAATCATTAGCCTACAATAATAATAAAAATATTAAAAGCTACGTGAAACTTGAATGTTCAGTCTGAATTAGAAAATATATGACTTTCCAGGTTTCCCTCATTACCATATGGATTTGGCAAAGCTTTCAGATTCCTTTCAAAAGCATTTTACATTCAGTGTGTCATGCAGTCCTTGTCCTAACTGAAGTACTATTGCTTGAACGGTTGTTCAGTTCGATTAGAAAAGTGCTTTCATTTTACTGCCTTGATAGAAGTCAGTACAGTAGTGGTAGGTTTTCTTTCTATTTTCTATTCTCGTCGTAAGGCTTAAGAATGAAAGTCGTAATGGACGAATTCTACTTCTAGATAAATACTGAAAATCGATGAAATCAGCAGAGTCTATCTTTTACATCATTAGACACTGCAGTATTGGTATCTCATTTCCTTCGAATCTCAATACTAGAATTCATTCGTTTTGCTGTTGAGAAAGTCTAATTATTGTTGATGAGCATTGCAATTGTAATGTATATGTTTGGACAAGCGGTATTCGAATGTGCTTAGTACTTTTAATTAAAATAAAGGCACAATCCAAATGATCAAACGTAAGTTCCTTGACCAACCTCTATATTGAATCGAATCCTCCAGGACGAGGATCCTGAGGAAGGGGCTGGTTGCTGTTGCGAGGGATGAATATGAGGTGAATGGGGGTTTACAACGGCTGTCGGTGGGGCTGGGGGAGGCGGCTTTAAAATAGAAATTGGAGGGGGTTGACACTGAATTCGATTCATTAATGGAGCAGGACTATGAGTAATTGTAGTTGTATTCGTTGAGCTATTCTTAATATTTTGAGGCAAACAGGCGGCACATGGTGACTGCTGGGTTTCACGATTTTGGTTTTGGTAACCTTCATTTGAGTTTGTCAGACTAGTGTTATTTTCATTCGTAGAATGTGAAATGGAAGAACTTTTAGAAGATGGAGTTGTCAATGGATTAATGGCTGGACTTCCTTGAAGGGATGTTCGAGGTTGGGCTTGAGGATACTTTCTCCATACTTCTAATTCTAACTCGTTACCGGTTGTTCTGAAATATTAAAATGATATAAGTTATTTTGTTTAGTTTAGGTTTATGAGCATTTACATAACATCATTAGTGAGATGAAGTTTAAGGGTTTTTTTTCTATTTTTAGCTATAATTTTATTGAGAGTTAGGGTGTAAGTGTGCAAGCTTTAATTAGTATACAACTTCATATAAAACGCGAGGCCCATTTTGTTAAATTTGATTAAAAATAACATGTAGCAAAGTTTCTGCTTAAATTCTTTATTAAGCATCCAATTACTTATGAGATAAAAATCTAAGATGTTGGGCTATACTTACGCTTTCACTTTCTCCGTTTATACGGACGGCTAACATGTTATTTAGAAATTTTGCTTCTCTTGGTAAAGACATTTGTGTATGCATTTTCACTTGTACTACTTATAGCGTGCAAGCAGTGCAATTTGTAGCAATACTTGTATTCAGATACACAGTCAATACGATTGCATGACCTAAACGATTATCTTTTTGCAGG
>JAQGBU010001858.1:0-11233 GCA_034698605.1 Isotoma decorata | reverse complement strand
CTTCTTTCAGCGACATGTACATATATAAACTCTTTTTCACCAAAAAATACATTTTGACCAAATATTTACTAACTCGGAAGTCCATTCGTATGTTATGTTGTATTTAAGTAAAGCTAGCAACTAGTTTGCCACTAGAACGCCAATATCGAATGAGCTTGTTATTCGAGACAATAAATAAGTTTACCAAAAAAGCTTCTTCTTTATTATTTTATATTTTCATTGACTTGTTTACTCTTTCCATTTTCAATAAAAGACAGAAAAGGACAACATCATTTTCCTTTAATAAAATTTAACACTGTATCATCATCATGGTTGACTAGATTCGAAATCTAACAATAATAAACCTAATAGAATATTGGTTTTATCACAATAAACTCTATTACTTCTTTAAGGAATACCCAGAACGAAGAAAACAAAATCTTTGCTGTACATGGTATTATCGGTTTCTTGGTATTAAATGGAAAGTATTAGCTACCAGTAGATTACACACTAAAAAAGAACACTAGTCTAGTATTAAGCTGCGTTTCAAATAAGTTTCAAAACGCAATAAACAAACAAACCCATTGGAAGTGACGGGCTCACGGAAGGATTAGAAGTTGGAGCGTATAATTGAGATTTATTTTCGCACTCAGGGGTCCATCGGGAGATTCATTTTGTTTGCCTTGGGTCTAGTCCTTCTCTAGTCCTTTACAAACTTTTTCCCCTTAATACAAGCAACTTTTAGCTTTAAGCAGTATTGCATCGTATTAAGACTTTCATTGTTCTTTAATAAAAAAGTGCTGTTGCTTGAACAGCGTCGAAATACAAGTTTCATTCGATACTCTCATGCATCCATGGTCCTTTTCTATCGTTTTTTCTATAGAGATGCTCAGTATATCTACGCTATCTATTTCTATACATCATGTCAATAAGATTATCATGGACAGAGCGGGTCAGGAAACAAATTTAGCTATGTGAGTACTCCTAGTTGCATTTATACACTATTAGATTACAATTGAGTATAGTGAGGGGTATGTGTGGAGTGAACATGTAAAGGAATAAAGATAGCAAAAATAGTCCTTTTTATATGAAGGTTTCTTAAGTAAAATCCTTTCTCCTTAAATTACATTCTGTATTTCTCCTACTACTACTGCTACTACCACCACCACTACTACTACCGAGTCCTTCTTGATGGAGAAAGCTTTCGTTTAGTTTCTCTATCTTAAAAGGCTTTGATGAAGGAATCCAAGATATTTTTGCAATCTCTTGCTATCTTCAAATGTTCTCGTGTGGAACTTTGTCCCCGATGTCTAGAGTTTTTTTGATTCTGCTTATTTTTCATCCACTACATATATTAAGAGCATTCCTAGACTAACAAGTATAATATTAGTATTAGCAGTTTTAAGGAGAAAAACGTAATCGTGATAGTGAATTTCTTTCTTTTATTCTTATCATCATCCTGATTCAAATGGAATGTACCTATGGATTAAAAGTACTCATTTGCTCTAGTTTCTTTAAAAGAAAATTTTATTTTCGGATGGCTGACTGGACTTTCGCTACACGGATCGTTGTAAACTTTTCTAGATTTGAATCTTAACTCTTTTCGACAGCAGGGAAAAACACATCTTTGACCGTTTCTTGTTACAATTAGGTAATTAAGGCTAGAGAAAGCTGAAATCTAAGGAAAAACTTTAAAGATACGTTGTAATGATTAGGCCTTAATTACTCTTTCCCCACTTTCCTAATTACTTCCTTGAATTTTTAATCTCCTATTAGAAAAACTAGGTTGAACTTTTGTATTTTCAGATTACAAAATTACAATGTATGCTATACAAGAGGTACAATAAATGCGTGGAAAAAGATTTTCTTAAATGAAAGTGAGTTTTAGGTCAAACTACGACAGGGAAATCATCCCCACTATGTATTCCAAAGTCAGAGTAAATTAGTGTGAATTAAACCCCCACGCATTTTTTTTAACATATAGGCCATTTGAGCTTTCAACACCATGAGTCGTAAACCATCATGCATTTTTCATAAATGTTATCTTTCCTTTTTCCTAATTCCCAGCCCTTAATGCACATTAAGGGTTTAAGCATTTGAGTGATTTATGCACCCAGAACGATAAACACTTGATAGTTAGTAATATGTTTACTTCAAGTTCAGTCTTGTGAATATGAAATGTAACCAACCAGTCTCAACTGAAATACTAACCAAGACTAGAGTTTTAAGAAAAAGGAAGTAACCAACTGAGATGATAGGATGGAACGACTGTCGGATATTAATATTAATTCACGAGGAAATCCCCTCGGTCGTGTCTACTGTGCGTGGGGCAAATTTTAATCCGTTTAGCAAAAAAAATGCTTACTTATAGATAAGCTTTTGCTTCAGCAGCTCTAGGTTAACTCGGTACAGTTTACAGTACTATCAACCCTGTATGGTATCTCCTATTTGTATAAATCTCCAAGACTTATCTTCTTATATCATTTCGTATTATTACTTACTCTGTGTTTACAAGTTTAATCTACAACATACAGCTTTTCGCATGTCCTATGTATTCGTATGCTAAATGCATCCTTTAAAGGAAATGAAACTCATAAGCCCTGTGTAGATGTTAAGTCTGAGAGTCAAAACTCCACGAGTTGTGAACAACTCAGTGCTAAGAAATGGATAAGGGTACTTTGAATATGGTACATGCTGTTTGAATAACACAGAACAAAGTATACTTTACTCTCTGTAGTCACTGTTGAGTTGGGAGATCTTGAGATGAATATGAATGCAAAGTAGTCTAGGGACTTAGACTGGATGAGATCAAGAAACTTCTTCAGCTTATCATTTTATCAAAACTGTGAACGTTACCTACAACAGTATTCCCATCATCAGTAGTAAGTCCCACCATCACCTTATTTCAGAATGAAAATCTTAATAAACACCAAAAGTTACAATGAACCTAATATTATTATTGTATCAAAATAAGTTGTGATATAGTATGGATACGGAGGAAAAAATGAGCTATTGCTATTCTAAAGAAATGCCGGAAAAGGCTTAGAAAATTTCTCCATAGACTTTGCAATGTTTTTACACCCGGTATGAAAGAAATTCCATTTTTTGCTGTAGTTGCTTACCCTGATGGTGCAGAAAAAACAAGGGAAGTTGGGAAAGAAAAAAAATTGGTACGACGACCCAAGGCTTATACATAGAGACTTAAAGTAAGCATTTCTTTCCTCTGCTATTTAACTCTATATGAAAAGAAGGAGGAAACATTAAGCATTAAAATGCGCTCATTCGGAACCATCTATCATTTTTATGTATACAAACCGTTTTTGTTCCTTAGCTTTCACATCCACCTACTATTACCATTGCATTGCATTGGGTAGAACCACCACTACCAACTTTTTTCTTCTTAAAAAAAAGAAGAGGATTAGGATGCAGAATATAATATGAAACGAAACGATGAATAAAAAAGGAAAAAGAAGGATTAAAGTCTCCTTTGTGGGTCAGTAAAATTGATCCCGAAAAAGCTAAAGAATGAGCTTTTTAGCTAGTACTGTCCATAAATTCTGTTATGAATTATGTGGCGTTATAAATTGTTATAACATTTTGTCTATAAACTCGAGAGAGAATGGGAACAAAGCTATTCTTACACTTACAATGTTTCAGTGTGTAACCTCATCTTTCGAGGTCTGAAGATATTTCTGTGTCAACACATTGTAATGATAATAACCCATTCTTATATGGAATGATAATAATGACAAAGTTTTAATCTAAGGTAATACACCCATAAGAGAAGAAGTCAGTTTGCATGACATTTACGTATTATATATGCACAACTTGTTTCATTTCGGCTTGTATGTACCTTTTATACCTTATTATTATCATCTGTATCATTTATACCATGTAGTTTATTTTGAAAGGAAATGTTATTTGAACCATCAAAGTTTGCTTTCCCCCAAGGGTTTCTAAAGTCTATATGATATGTCACGTTGTTGCTACTGGATGAGCTTCAAAGTAGTTTGTCCTTACATATTTTATAAAGAATAATAATGTATAGATTGTCAAGGCACTATTATACATAGTGTATTATTAGATATATCTTTACCATCATCACAAGTTATCACTATGACCTAAAACTACGTATTTACCAAGTTGAAGGTATGCTAAATGCCGATTTCCCTCGAGGTAATACTACTTACTTTCTAGGTTGGTTGGTGTCATCCTCATCAGCGCTTTGTATGTGTCATTCTTCTTGATTCTCTTAGGATGATACATTATTTATAGGTTAGTAAGACAGAAGAGCACTCTTATCTTTTAGTCAGCTTATGTAGGTAGATTTAATGTGCCTTGTACCACAACCTACCAAAAGCTTATAAACCACACCATACTACCGCATGGAGCAAATCCTATATTGTTTATTCCCACGGTGACATGATTTAAGTGTCTTATACATCTTAGATCCTGTGATGCCATCAGCAGACGTCCTTAATATTTAATACAGATATCACAGTGAGAGGCAAAAAGGTTGTTTTTCCTTTTGAGCTTCCTTGCTGTGCTTTACGCTTCTAATAATGATGATAAGTAGTACGGCAGTTTCGAATTGGATTGGACTCAAGGTATATGAAATGAGGCTAAGGAAGATTGAGGAAAGGAATATTGTGAAATCAGCCTAGTTAAGGTATTTTCGGAAGAGCATAGTCAACACTTTTTGTGCAAGTTGGTTAGATGTGGAAGGTGTATAAGTTTGAAGGACAAATTTCATATGTCACGGAATCCATATGGCTTTTACTTTGTCACCATATGTGCGTGTTTTGATTTCACGGGGAAAAATATGCAAAGCAACATTTTGAAGTTTGGATGGATGGATATTCATCTAGTGATATTGCATATCAGGGAAAAGATTTCAAGATAGATTTTGGCAGATGGAGAAATAGCACCTTGTGATTTTGTCATGTGTGCTTGAAGTTGAAGTACTACTGCGTACTTTTTTCATTCGTTTTGGTAATACTTTGACATTTTTCTTATCCAGAGTGTTATACTATCCCATCAAAATCGTTTGGTTTGGAATTTGAATTCAAGAAATGCGAATGGCAAACATTCACTATCGTTCATTATCACTTACGCCACATGTCACTGAAATCTTTCTTCACTTCTCTGAATGGTGAATGATGGTGGTGTCTATCCTATACTTGGTGAATGTTTACACGGATGTGTAAGGAATGTGAAGACGAGCCCATTTTCAGACATGGTAGTGGTAAGTGATGATGATGATGATGATATAAAACATCCTTTGAATACTTTATAGAAAACTTTGAATAAACACAAGAAATGCGAAGGATAAAAAAAGTTGTCTATAGATATGTCTCCAATAAAATAGCTTAGGTTGATTTTACGCTTTCCATCAAAAGAAAGTGAAATAAGTTGTAGTGACGTCTTCTCTCAGAACTTAATACTTCCATATTGAGACTCATATTGAGACTTTTTCAACTTGAAGTAGGTAACGAATTTTTTAGGTTTAGAAGCCTTCGGATGCAAATATTAATTTTAAAATTATAGAAGCTTGTGCATTTACGAGATACAACTTACTACATCAAAGGGATAGGACACTAAACTTCAAAAAACCCAATGATTAAATAAAGACTGGTAGAAGACCATAATGTATATCTATCGTCGTATTCAAGGAAGTTGATAAGCCGTTGGTTTCAATTTAAACCAGTGACATGTAAGTCTCTAAAACATGATGAAAAGTTGTATATATAAAAGAAATCGATCCCTATATACAAAAATTGAGATCATTGTAGTTCTTTTTAGTTGGGGAAAGTTGAGAGAAAGCTGGAAGTAAGCTAATGTGGAAGACATATGTGAAGAAATTCTGTCCTATCTCTATACATATTGTATGTTTAAAATATATCGAACATTACAAAACCCTATATATATATATATATATGGGTACGAAGGAAACTAAGCCGGTGATAGGGATTATTCGTATGTACCTAAGTACATCCGACACCATCATTGCATGATTGCCATTACCAAAGTTGAACCTTCCTCATCCACCACTATCTATTCCGTTTTCTTTTGAAGAAAAGAATGAAATAGGGACTGACATGCATGACCAAAATTCGCACTCAAAGTCATCAATATTCTACAAACAAAGCGATGTTGGCCCTACCCGCTTTCGGGCTTCAATGTATCTAACCGATTTACTATGATGGGATCTTCTGATGTGATATGCAGGAAAAGCAAAGAATAAAAGGATGATGGGTTGCCTTATAGAAAGAAAAAAGAATGATGAGATGATACCATCTTCTCATCAATGCCATCACCATCATCGCTATAGGCCAAAGGCCTTCTTTCATTTTTTATTACATGTCTTCTGTACACACTACTCTTGTACTTTGTGCGTATTATGTCCGTACACATGATATACATAAAACAAGCTTAAGAACGTGGTTCCACTTCCATGTCGATGTGAAAAATCCTTGGCTTTTTTTTTTTGGAAAAATGTATTGTTTCCAATCCTTTTGATATTGTAGGCATTGGGAACAAATGTCAAACAATGCAATTGTGCATGATTCCATTACTTCCATTGTAGATATAATCTTATTTGCTTGCAACAACATGCTTTTACATGTGACAGACGGAAATGGAACTTTCTTTTGAATATTGTAAATATTTTATGTATACTAGACAAAGACAGACTATGTGCACCAGAATTGATGCAAAATATGTTAATCCATTTCGGTACTAATGCATCAGTTGCCCATCCAGTAATGCAAAATTTACAAAAAAAATAAAGTCATTATAAATGTCTAGGAAAGATGGTTTTTAGCTTACAGTTCGAATATCAAGAACAAGAAATAAAGGATTTAATTTCCAACATGATTTCTATTAAATTTCTTTGCATTGCCTTATCCTCAAATGTGTCATTTATCTACAAAATCTTCCCTACGTTTTAACGATTAAGTAAGAGAAATGATCCTACAAAAAAATGAAAACAATTTCTCAACATATCAAATACGTCGCTTAAATCATTTTACGAAAGAGTAAAGTAGTACTAGAGAAAATGGCTTTTTTAGTAATGATATTTAAGTTGAGACAGAGAGTAGAGTCAAACCTAGAAAGAGTAATCTCTTCGATTGACAGGTATAAAAGAGCACTAAACCCACCTCATTTTTTCCAATTTCGGAAGAACTCTTTTAGATAACATATATTTTTTTGCCTTATACCACTTATCGCTTAACCAAAAAGATACCTAGAGAAAGCAAACACTTACTTACGTGGATGGATAGAAACGCAGAGAAAGGTAGTAGTGGTAGTTTGGTGTGTGTGGTGAGTTCCGCAATGTGTCCTTTTACCTAATGGAAATGGTCTCTTGGGGCAAAAGGTGAATTAGATGAAAGGAGGTGAAGTGCCTTAGTGCATAAAATAAAGGCCAAGTGGCACAGGCAACTGCCTAATACTTATTTCTGCTTGGCTTTATGGTTTCACTTGTCTTTCTTCCCATTCACTTCTATCTCTCATTTATACATTATTATATGTTCACTCTAAATGAGACGACACTTGCAATAAAACATACTTATGGTTCACAGCTTAATAGATCAGAATTCAATCGTTTTCAGGCTCTTTTATTTATTCCATGTCAATGTCTATTCACTAATTCAGACAAATCTGTCGTAGCCAACCAAGCTACACTAGCTACTCAAGCTGGAAGCGAGGTTATTTAAAAATCCATTTGAGTAAAGGAAGTAAAAGGGGCATTTGAGTTGTGAATAATGCAATTTTATCTACAATTTTCCCTTCTAATTCAGCTCATCAAGGAGCAAAGACTGAATATTTGATAATCATTAATAATGAAGTAAAGTGCATTAATGCAAATTAGGTTCGTCGCCCCTTTCTGAATCTGAAAATAGGTACTCAAGTACTTTGACTTAGTTACTTCCATGTAGGTGGGTAATTCTAGTGTTGCTCTTAGTCACGAAACCCAAGTTTATTTACGTGGTGGTCGATCAAATTGTAAATGTTTAACTGATTAAATCTGAATTTGCGTGTTGAACACTTGAGCACAATGGTTGAGGTAGCATTTTGGGTAATAATATTTATTTGGTACGTGTTATACTTTTGATATTTAAGTGTACCAAGGGGTGATTTTGCTTCATCACGCTTCAAATTTTGAACAAATCGTCTTAAAATATCATGTAACCATTTGTTATTCTAACGGACACATCACACCCCTTCGGTTAATATTGTAGGTGTGATAGGTTGATAGAAAGGGAGTGTAATACAATTAATCGATAATACAAAAATCCACTTTTGGTATTCACTTTTGGTATTCACATAACACACTCTCATTACTACACTGTTATTGCTAAAGTAAAATGATGATGCATCCAGTGATCTGCCAAACTGCATAGGATTCTTATTACAATATCTTGTTTTTAATAATAAAACGAACCTGCATGTGCATCTTACATCAAACTTCTCAAAACCTTTAATGAAATATGATTTGACATCCAGTTCCAGATCAAATCACAACAACATTTTTCTCTTGAAGGTGAGCTTTCATACTATTCTTCTTATCGGAAAAAAATCATACTCAAGGTCCCATCCAAGGACTCATACACACATATATACGAGTTCAAGTTTAATCTTCTACGGCATGCGAAGGGAAAGATGAAACACGTTTATTGCAGTGATATAAAAAGCAATTCTATGATGATGATGATGATCATGACCGAAATAATACAGTATCCATTTCCAACATTATATTATCCGGATGATTTTTCCTTTTACAGCACCCAAGGTCCCTTTCACCTTCTTTATGTATGTATAATAAAATACACCTACCAACTTACATTCCTCCCCACGTATTCCTTCAATAAAATATCTTTCGAAGTAACCCGTTAAGCACCCCTGTCTGAATGTTGCGTATCATATTAATAACGTAACATAACATTGCCATCAAAAAATCAGAACTAAAGTACCCAAGTACCCACTACAACAACCATAGAACCCATTTCCGTGTTAACTATACAATAGTCATAGGTCATAGTAGTCGTTGTAATCCACCATGTAAAAAAGAACTATTGCAAAAAATGTAAAAGAAAAATCAAGACAGGGACGTGTTGAGTGTTGAATCTAGAGTAAATCGTCTTTTTCTCCAGAGTTCTTCATAAAATTCCACAAGCGTCTGAAATATCTGTTCTTGGGTGAGCCAGTAGTACCATGACCATAGTGTACCACTTCCATGGCATCAAACCAAAGCAATAGCAGTGACTTTGGTCCAATATGAAAAAGAAGTCCCACCCAGATAATCAATGTATTACGTTAAGCAGTTCAGTCTATACTGTGTAAAATAGTACCAAAGTATATAGTACAGTATCATCAGTACTTGTACAAGACCGTCAGTATTCTTAGCAAACAGTACCAAAAACACTTCTCGTACTTTACTGGTTCGTTGGTTCAGTTATATATCTTATCCGAGGATAATATGACATGTTCCTTTTTTTATTCCTCTTTTTTCCTTCTCTCATTTCTTCAGCTACTCGATTTTATTCCATTCTTTTCTTTCACTATCTTTCCTCGAATCTGACTTTCATATCGAATGAATAATAATGCATCTGAACGAAGGAGAATACCAAGCAAGCCATAAGCAATAGAGAGTATATGTCTCTGTCTACTAGACAGAATGAGAAATACAAGAAAAATAGTAGTAATAAAATATATCATATTATCCATCCATATCCTATTTCTCTAGAATGATTTAAAATAGCTGTATTTGTGTTCTTCTTCTTATAAGAGGCGAGAGAGTAGGAAGGAATTTTTACATTATTTTTATTCCATATAGAACCATAGAATAGGAAGAAGATAGCTTGTAGTTTTCAGAAGAGCCCAGCCCTTTCTCCAGACTGTCATTTCAACTTGACTTAACTCAAAAAACTCTCAAATAAATCCGAAAAATCCCATTCCTTCTTTTGAATAAGTGAAGAAATATTCGTTGGATTTAGACAAGGAAAGCAGTTGCAGTAGTGGCTATTACTATTCATCGAATTTAGAGCCAAGCAGACTGACAGAGTCTCAGTAGGTAATGTAGTACGAGTGAAAAGTAAGTTAACTTACCTTTTCCTGTACTGTACTTACCTGTCAAATTCCAATCGAGTTGGATCATTTCAGTTTCACTATAAGCTTTCTTCATCTGTTACCTCCCGCTTGTAGTAGTTTTATCGTAAAAGGAGGTATACCTTGTAGCAAGTATGGTTTAGCTAAAGGGGATTTCCACAACGGATAATAAAACCCTTTGAAATGTTCAATCCACCAGGTATCTAATATCTCGTGGTAGTAGTAGGGGTGTAGGACGCATAGTATTCTAGCTGTCATAAGAAGTTTAGCACTTTTAGATTTGGATTGGACGTCAAACTCACTCAGGTAGACTTAGACAGGAAAGCAGGAAAGGACAAGCCAGACACATAGGAAGGAGATAGACAGGAGAATATCCAGTTTCAAAAAAAAACCTTAACTTTCACATGAAAGAACTCATCTCCTGACATTGAAAACCTTGGCTGTGGGATTTTGGAATGTGGAAATGTCTTTCTTGTGTGTGTATGTAATTTACTACTGTCATGGACCTGAGGGAGAAAGTTGCAACTGCACTAGTGGCAATGGCTACTTTCAAGTAGTGGCAGTGATGATGATGGGGGTAACACACCTACCTAATATATTTTATAGCACTTCGATGTCTCACTCTCAAGTCTCCGCCAAGGGTTTTTTGCTCGTAACCTTCAAACTTAAATCATACCATCTAAGGGATAATATAATAAGATATGGGATTTCTCAATAGCACTTGTCTATACGATTGCAATACGTCAAGTGAAAATGCTTTTCTGTCTCATGTCTCAAGGATTCTTGGAATTAGAATTGGTAAAAGTGCATGTGTGCATGTGGATTGTGGATTTATCCACTAAAAGTGGATTCATTGAGTTCATCTAAATCACAGTTGGACATTCCTCAATTTATCTTTTGTGTTTACTTCTCTACCAGTAGTAGTTGTAGTAGTGGTAGTAGTAAAAGCAACCGGGGAAGGGTTCTTTCCTGCTAAGCCTTAGAGATAGAAATGAGTTCCTGTCAGGAGGGCTGGAAGTTGGCACTTCCCACCATGCATGTCAATGCATGAATTTCAATACATTCATCGAAATTGGAAGTAAAAGTCGGATGTAAGGAAAAGGGTTGATTTTAAAGAATTCTATGCGTTCATACGGAATTGCGT
>JAQGBU010001857.1:0-11243 GCA_034698605.1 Isotoma decorata | reverse complement strand
CCTGTTAGCCAGGGGAGTGAAGAGAGAAGCGAGGAGGCTACAGATATCCTGGACCTGGACACCCAGGAATTGGTCCAAGAGACGCACGGCTCCTTTGTCTCTGACAGACCATTATTAGCCAATCAAATGAACATCTCTGACATTCAAGACATACAAGAAAATAGCTGTCATGTCTATTTTAAGTTTACTTAGGGAATACGCTTATGCAGCGCTGCAAGCGTTAGATGCAGTGTACGTGCTTACAGTAATTTTAATTGAATTTTGTAAGCTATTTAGAACAGTTTCAGCGTTTTTTGAGATCGCTATGGCTATTTGAAGTGTACTTAAGAAGTATGCTTATGCAGCGCTGCAAGCGTTACGTACATGTAGGCGCTTACAATAAATTTATTTGTTTCGTGGGTTCTATAGAACAGTTTTAGCGTTGGTTTGCGATTTGTATGCCTATTTTAAGTTTAATTAAGAAAAACGCTTACGCGGCGCTGCCAAGCGTTAGGGATGATGTAGGCGCTTATAATAATTTTTATTGAATTTCCTGGTTTATTTAGAACAGTTTGAACGTTTTCTTCGGATCGCTGTATCAATTTTAAGTTAGCGTTAGTAGCCCGCTTATTCAGCGCTGCAAAGCGTAAGGAGCGCTTACTGGCATTAAAAATGTTTCTTAAATGTTTTTAGGATCAGCGAAAATAGTTTTAGCGTTTTTTGGGGACCGTTCCCTCATTTTTGAATTTATATTGAAAGTCTATATTTGTGTGCGGTTTAGCCCGCCTGTAGCCGGCTATAAAATGTCAAACCCGTTTATCTCCGAAAGGGGCAAACGTTATGAAACGAGACTTAGTTCATTAGAAAGCTAATTTTTTGAACTATTTTATACAAGTGCACATCCTGGAGGAAAACGGATTTTAATTTTAACATTGGAAGGGTTTGGCCACTTTTTTGGGCTTCTGGCCCACTGTGCACAGGCCAAAAAAACTTTATCTGTATGTGCTTAAGTATCGTAAATAATAATTACAATAGAAAAGGCTGAAACTAGCCATGAATAGACGATAGATATGGCTAAATGCGCATACTGAATTCTTCTAGGCTTATCAATGGAGCTCATACCATCAATTAGCAGTAAAAACCTTCCGGCTATAACATCACAGAGGAAGTGTTAATAATAATAGTAAATGAAGCAATGCATCATTTTTCATCAAGTTCAATTCATGCGATTGTTGGAACCTCGAATGCATTTTATTGCATTAAGGTCAATCCTGCCGGTGCAATACAAAATACCAATTTATGAATTTATTATTGTAACAACACCAATTTAAACTAATCAACCTTTAAAGATAAGGTACAAAAAATGAATACTTAATTCAGCACATTTGGAAGCCGGCGGGCTAATTTATCGATTCTATGTCAATTTGTCTAATCCATTTTGTCTAATGGTAAATTGTCTAATAGTATTTGTCGAATTTCCATTTTGTCTAATTTCCATTTTGTCTAATTTCCATTTTGTCTAATGCACATTTGTCTAATGCTAATTTTTTATTTCTGCAAATAAACTCCGAACTTCTACTTCACTTCTGTTAGTACAAAAGTAGGTTCCTTTGTGTGCACAGCTTAAATTGTTCAAAAATCTAAAATGTTAAAAAAAATTATCCGAGTCATTTATTAACCTTCATGCCCAGGGTTTAAATGGGAAAATGGGAAGTGGCATTTTACCACTGGGAAAGTGGTAAAATACCACCTTCCCACCTGGCCTCCTGCCCTGGGAAAATGGGAAATTAGGTGGGAAGGTGGGAAACTAAGAAATACGTAAACTAAACAATGCAAAACCCTTTCCCATGTAATATTTTCATTTTAAAAGCAGCGTCTCATCACTTCTTATTGCTCAATCGTTGTAGTTATAGAGAGAAATTGAGAGAGAAGAGACACAAACCTTGAGGATTTGCACTTACGCAATGCTTCACAACTATCCTCCACTTTGTATTATTTTACTATCGTTCTTTTCATCCATGAATGATACAATACAGTAGAATAAGATGATATACAACAACCAAATGATATTATTAAGATTCATTCAAGCGAATCGAACCTATTCCGAGTGATTTTTTTATACATTTAACTTTTTTGTATTTTATACTACCTTATAATGTTTCCACTGTACAAAGGTAGACTGGTTAGATAACTGCTTATTTCAGTAAGCAGTTATCAGGCTACAAAGTCGATAAGTAATAATTCATTAATTAAAAACTGCACAGATTATGACAACTTTAGAGTTGAAGTAGGCGTAATGATAATTATGATAAACATTTAAAATGATTTTATCATAATATCATCACATCTCCAACATCACGGTTTCGTTCATCAGTGCAATTTTTAAGTTCTAAAGTTTTGTCCTGTCAGTGTGCAGGGTCCAGTGTTCAGTAGTTAAGAAATACTATAATTTACTATTACATGGTATGGCATTAGGGTATCCGTAATACATGGAAATATAGTATCACTTCTCCCCATTTCCCTATCTTCCCAGTAATTTCCCACTTTCCCAGTAATTTCCCACTTTCCCACTCATTTTCCCATTTTCCCAGTGGGATGGGAAAATAGCCCCTGGACTGGGAAAATTACAAACTCTGTTCATACCCAGTACCACAACCAAGAAGGATTTAATATCCTTCGATGGGTACTTATGCGAGGAGAACAACACGGTGTACTATAGGTGTAATCACAGAATAAAACTTTCTTGTGCAACTTGATTTAGCCCGAGCCAGGTATTATTCCGAAATTTTGACTCAAATTTTATGTAATATGTGTATTTACAATACCCATGCAAAATTGCAGCTTTCTGTGACGACTTTAGAAAATCGGTAGGGGTGACCCAGTCGGGTCATTGAAATCAAAATAAATTACCTAAGTTTGGCTTCAGATTTCATGTATGTTGCTATTTCATAACCGCAATGCCAGATTTCAGCTTTTTACATTGACTTAAAAATGGCGTGGTTTTTCATTAAAAAAAATAAACTTAGACAAAATGGTATTAGACATAAAATTTTTTTAGACAAAATGCTTTAGACAGTGTACCATTAGACAATGTACCATGAGACAAAATGGATTAGACAAATTGACCTAGCACGAATTTATCAGCCATTCAAAGGCCTTTTTAACATTGTCAACAACTTCCGACAGTCAGTACACCTTTGTATTGTGTAAATAGTTAGGTTAGGTTTTGGATTGCAGATAACCTTGTCACCATTTCCCTGACTAATACTGCGAAATTAAATAAACATACATGCATAAAACGGTCCGGAAACTTCTGTGGTCAGTTAAAATGGAAATGCCCCGAATCTCTGTCAAGGTCACAAGAGGGATTAATAATTGCAGTTCGATACTGCATTTTATAAACACTGAATTACATGTGTGTCAACAGGGCAAATAGTAATGCAATCGTTTTTATTACCTAGTTCACCAACTATTATTTTAATTGCCAGTTTTGTAAAATTCGAAGTAAAAGGTTTTTAAAGCGGTGCATCAAAGGAAGGCTTAAACTTCAAATCCGATAACAGGTTTATCCGATTATATTAATTTCTATTATTAGGAAAATAGATATTCAGAACCAATGACGATGAAGGCAGCTATTGCAAGTTGTATAAATACCCCAAGAGTTAGTGGTAGAAGCGTGCAGTTACATTATAATTATTTTAAACCTGATCATTTAAGATTGTGCTGTTTCAAATTATTTTTCAAAACATGTACAAATACATGTTAGGGCTTCTCCTGTGCGTCCAACTGTCGGCAGTGTGGGCATACAACCGCCAAGATGCTATTCGAGGTACATTTACATTATTATTACTTGTATTTTGGTCCAAAACAGAATTCGAGAACAATTTTGTAATTCTTGTAGTAATAAAATTCACGTAAACTCTATTAATATTAAATATTTCAATATTTCAGATGGAATTATCGATTTGAGAGACATCTCTAAGCTAAACAATGCTGTAAGTTTGTTTCTACTACATACAGCCATAAAATGGCATGTTTGGGGTTTTTATAAACGCAAATTTATTGCAGCTTGAACTAAAACCCACTATGTGATTAATTGATGTAGCCTTTTGAAAAAATTGGGGCTCTATTTAGGGGAGCCTTATACTGTTTAGAAGAGATGTTTTAAATGGATGATAAAGTGTTGCCCATTTTATTATCTCTGACTTCGCGTTACTTTCCAAACACTTTTTTCTTAATCTTGATGCCTACAGTCTCGGGTAAAGAGGGGTGTTTCAACGAAACAATCTAAAAATTCCAAGTGGGTTTATTTCATAACCTTTACTTTTTGCAGTGGGGAAGGGAATGATATAGGAATAAATATTTGTGACCCAATCCTGACACTCAAGCAAAATTCCAAAAATTGAGGAAAATAAATGAAATTTCCAATTTATTCCAAATGAGACACATGAACTTATGAAAACTCCTATAGTTAACTGAAATTATTAGGCTTATCGAATGAAAAATAAAACGAATAATATTAAATTTGGAGGAAACCACAGGTAATAAACCATCCCTCAAAATCCCATCAATTTTTACTAAATTTAGGTTTCGGTGCATAAAATTGATTTAATGGGACGATATGATTAACGATTTATTCCTTGGAGTAATTATATTAAAGTTTTAATAATTGGGGAATGTTTCCCTGTAAATTGGAATTTTGTAGAATTCAATTTCTACTAGGTTTTTACTATTAAGTTGGGGGTAAGATATGCCTATCATATGGTTTGAGTTATAAGCTGCTCATTAAAATGCTATCTACCATAATAATATTGTACTATGATCATTTTAATATTAATTATAAAGCTTAATATTAATTATAAAGCTATTTGTTTTTAAAATACCGCACGCTATTTCGGCTAATTATTTTTTTGATTTTTGAAGTTGATTTGCTCAAAAGAGCTAGGGTTTGGGCATAAATTGTTTAGCAAAATAGAATCTCGGGCTTGTGGGCTACAACATGCAATTAAAATTGTTTGCCCGAATCCATGACCTTTTGAAATAATTGAGGTCAAAAGTGGTCGAAAATGGCTATTTTTAGCGAAAATAATTTATTACTCCGCCTGTGATGCACACTTTGACCTCAAATTTCGACTGTAGTGATTCCCTGATGCAAAGAAGGTAAGAAAAAAAATTGACCTGTCCCACACCCCCCGGTGGGGGTGACCCCCCAAAACGGTCATAATAGGTCATGATATATATCATTCGAACCAGAATAAAATTCTGAATCGAATGATGTATATATGTCATATCAAAAGAGAAAAAAAAAGAAAAAAATAGTTTCGGCCGCAAAAAGGGGAAAAAAATACAGTGTGGGAGCCCGAGTTCCTTACGAGATTGGTCCAGGATTTTCTGCTGAAGAATTAAATAACATTCAAATTGCTATTCAAGATTTCCATTCTAAAACATGCATCAGATGGACACCAAGAAACGGAGAGCAAGGTTACGTAATGTTTTCTGCGAACAATGAAGGCCCAGGATGCGCTTATAGCGTCGGAGCTGGCTACTCACCTGGTCAAAGGTTGCTTGTTTTCGAAAAATGCCGATCCATTGACACAATTATACATGAAATGGGCCATGCAGTGGGTCTAGGTCATGAACAGGCCCGAAGTGACCGTGATCGCTATGTTTATGCCAAAAACGCTGAATGTGGAAGCCTGGAGGGAACATGGGCTTCATTAGACTATGCTCATTTGTATGATTATTTAAGCATTATGCACTATGAATGTTGGGACTGTCTTTTCCCACGACTATCTGGTGTTCCGTATTGTGGACAGTACTTTGATGGTGGTCGTCTCAGCGTATTAGATGCCGAAAACTTAAGGGACATGTATCAATGTGTAAATTCTGGTAAGTCTCCAAATGCAGTCTGCAAATAAGATCATCAATAGAATATGAACAACATTAAGTCTGAAAATACGCTTTATTGTACTTATGATCAAGGCAACCGGTGAAATGCTCTTTCGGTCACTAATTTTATGCTCTTTACTTTAAAAAAGTATGCTTTATTATGCCTTGTCCTCTATAATGCTTTTTTGTATGATAATTATTATCTTCTATTATGCTTTTTGTGGTGCATGTAATTGTTCATTCAAAAACTAATTGTTTTTAAACACTGCAAACGCTTAACAAACCTCAAATGCATTCTGATTTGAAAAAAAATGAAGGTAAAAATGTTTTGTGCTGATGATTAATCAAAAATTGTTCTTTTTTTAAGAATTTCATTTTGTTAAAATAGTTTTTGACGAATTACGCTTTATTAGGCTCTTTGAAAGTGAAATTATGACCTATGATGTTTTTCGGACCAAATTATGCTTTTGATGCGTTTCATGCTTTTTCAATTTTTTTTGCAAAAATCGGTTTTAAAGCATATTTTAACATTATAAACCAAGCAACAGAGCATCTATATGCGTTTTGTGCTGCTGCGGTTGCTCTCCTTATAATGCTTGCATAGCATAGGCAGAGATAGCCAAAATACTTTGGTTCAAAATACAAAATACAATTACAAAATACATTTGACACCCATAAAATACTTTTGTATTTAATTACATTGAACGATTTTTAAAGTTCAAAATACAAAATACAAAATACAAATACTTTTAATTCCTGCAAAATACAAAATACAAAATACTGTATTTAAAATACAATTACACAGATAAAATACATTTTTAACGGAACGAAAAAAATCGTAGTGCCGGATCCAGAAAACATTTCGGAGGGGGTTCTTTCTCTCCCTCCAAAGAGTTCTGGTAGGGTTTAACCATCGCCACGCCCCTCCCCCTCCTATCCCTCTAATGTTAATTTTGAGATATCAGGGGGGGGGGGTTTGACCCATAAAACCCTAATTGAAATACGGCCCTGAAAAATGAAGTGATTCAATTTAAGACGAAGAATTTGTTGATCATGATAAGCGTAAAAATTTCAAAGTTGTCTTCTAATAACCGCGCTGTGTAAGGGTTCACAAAAGTGTGAGTCAGTTATAGATGTTAGTTCGCTAGGATCGTATGTGATACGAAAAAAAACGACAAACTAAACTTTTTTTGCACGAAATTTTGGAAAACATCGAGTATCTACTTTTGTAAAAAAAACTTTTTCCGGCAAAATTGAAAATGTATTTTGAAATGTATTTTAAAATACATCATGGCGGTTGTCCAAAATACAATCCTAAAATGTCTAAAATACAATTACAATTACAAAATACATTGTATTTTCAAAATACAGTTACAAAATACAATTACAATTACAAATTTGGTGTATTTAAATACAAAATACAAAATACGTATTTTGTATTTTAATTACAAATGTATTTTAAAATACAGTATTTTGGCTATCTCTGAATCTTGTATATTTTTAGAAGTGTTGCCAAAGGAAGAGATACCTGCCTACTCTGGACAACCTCACAAAGAATTACATTGGACCTCAGGTCATGAAAATTCATGTGGGAAGAAAGCATTGAAACTGGGTCAGTGACTAAATGTCTTTAATTTAACAACTTTAAAATTAATGTGAATTATTCGTTCTGCTTGTTTTTCTTTTATAACGTTTGAAAGGTTGGAAAGAAGTTCGGGGTAACAAGGAAATTAATAATGGCTTACCATGTTATGTAGCAACTAAGGAACTCGAACCCGGACACAACATTTTTACAAAAAAGGTTGGTTGGATCTAAACATTTCCATTTAAAGACTAAAAAATACTGTCTCTATTCAAGCATCGTTTTTAATGTTGAAATAATAATGTGGTTTCAGCCTTTATTCACCTTTCCCCGAAGCGCTGACAAGCATGATATGTTTTCATTTAGCAACAAGTTCCCACAACTCGGACCTTATTTTCGTTCACACGGAATTCATTATTCCGTATGTATAATTTGTTATGAGTTAATGCTTTATGGACAGTTGGTGGAAGACCCGATACATGGAATTAGACTCAACGAATGTCCAAGTTGTGGATGGCCTGTGCATTCTCCAAGGGATGTAAATCTTCAAAAAATGAAGATTAACTCTTGTCAAGAGGTAGTATATAGTATTTATTAATTGCGGTTCCACGTGTTTTTCCTTCAAATAGTTGTGAATTCTGTTGTTCATTTTTACAACTGATGGTGCAGGAACACGAGAAAGAGTGCAAAATACTTACAGATAATGACATCAAATGGGAAAAGGTTATGAGTATGGAAGGATTCTCTTTGTTGCACTTGGCAGCCTTACGTGCAACAATAAATCCATCTCATCGACAGAAGTTATTAAATCTACCTGTTTCTTCACGACTTCAATACAACCATCACTTTATATATAAGTTTGTGAGGGAAGATTGCAAGCAGTATCAAGTTTCTGATGAAGAGTTGAATAGAATTATAAATGTCATAGCATCCAACTCTCTCCGTTCTTCTGCAGCTTATTTTTCAATTAGGAAAAAGTAATGCGGTTCTTACTTGTATTTCTTCAGTTCTTAATTATTCAATTATGTGCTAAATTACTATCATAATTCTCGAGTTAGAGCCCCATGGAAAACTATTATTTCAGCCCTGTGAAAAGCTTGGGGCTTTATTCTGGGGTTGGTTGTAAATCTCCTTGGGGACTTCATTTTTACAAATTGCCAGCCATAAGGAGTAATTTCGTTTTATATCATTAGGCATTCTCTACAGTTACATTCGTATTTCATTGAATTTTACTGTGAAATTTCTATACTATAGAACTTCAACTATAGAAAATGCCTAATTTTATTCCCTATCTTCCCAATGTTAAATTTTCCAAATTGTTTTTGCACCCATGTGGGTGATCGTGTGGACCATGCTAAATTGTTATTTTGCATGCATACATTTTTGAATCGCCTAAACTTTCAAACAAAAAAAAATTCACGAAATTCGGCTGAGACTTACCAGCGCTAGAGTACTTCAAAGACCTCTAGCTTTCATTGAATCACTCTGTACTTTGCCGAATCTTTTTCGACGAATGTATATTGCCGGATGCAATTTGCCGAAAAATTTTCATGCCAAAAGCCAAAAGCCTTATGGACGAAAAATAATTTACACAGTAAAAATTAAAAAACAAGAACGGCTTATGTCAAAGATCAATTCAATATAACTTTGCAGGCAATTAATCACGGCTTTTTAGAAAAATTGACCTGTCCGTACAACTCTTGTACCGTACAAGTAGCCGGTTTTCGGATAATTCTGGCTTCACATTTCCGGCGTTACATTTCTGGCCCTGACAGATTTCTGGCTACATTTTAAATTTTAAAAAAGACGCAAACGGAAATTTTAGTCACAACTTACTAGCAATGAAAGCATACATACTCGGGCATACCATAATGAATAGAGCATGACCTAGGTCAGCTTTCTTATCGTACATTTTGATCAGCGTTTATTCAAAGTATAATCCCAATGTGCAATGTTAGGGTAACGTTTGTCTACTACAATTGGTCAACCGTGATTTTTTTACTTTTTAGGTTGTACGTATCTTCAAACCTAATTTGAATTAGCTTAACGTTCAATTACAATGCTGGGTTGTAGAACTTCTTTGATACTTCACTCCACCGATTATTCGCTCTCCAGAACTTGTACGAGAAAGAAGCATCGTTCGAGAACGAAGCAAGGGCTTTATCAGGCTTTTAGTTGATACATGGATTACATGTATAAACTTTTCAAGGAATAAGCAGTAGTCGAAATCACCGCTTTCTATCTTCTTATAATACAATTTAAAATTTAGCAAGACATTTCCGGCTATCCAAGCAGCCATCATGTCCTTTTCTTTCGGGGTTTGCACATACTTAAGTCAATGAATGAAAAGCATTTTCTTAAACATGAAATGAGCAAATAATTAGGCAATATGCGAATTCGGCATACTGCGTTCGGCCGATAGTAATTCGGCAATCACTATTCGGCAAATTCATGTTAAACTAGTGATTTAGGAGTGGGGATTATAAACCAGAGAGGGTTCTAATACGAGTTTTAAGGTAATTCTATTATCGATTTAGGTATTGCTTTACCATTTATGATGGAGGTCACACTGGTAGGATTCTTCCCCATTCTTGTAATCCAAACTGCAATATTTATGTAAATCCTAAAACGGGTGAAGCGACCTTCAAAACGCGTCGTAAAGTTAAAAAGGACGCAATGCTCACGATAAATTACTGGGTTGATTCATTTCCTCAGCCCATTGATGAGCGTGCTCGTTATCTTTCAGTTATCGGCATTTTCGGCATACCGTCAAAACAACTGGAATATCAATATTGTAATTGCGACAAATGCAAAGATGACGAAGATTTTACTTCAGCGATGAAATGGCCGAAGGGTACAAATAAGCACAAAAAGGGTTGCAGGTCACAGTATCTAACGCCTTGTTTAACACGTCTCGAAGTAAGTCAACCAGGTTCGTCAACAAGGGTTCAGGTTCAACCCAACGTAAACAAAGAGTATCAAGTATATCCTGACATGGATGACCTCTACTATTGGCAGTGTAAGTCTTGCAAAAGTCTTGGGTCACGGATGGAACAAAGTGTGAGTTTTGAAAACGTAATTGAAAATTGTGTATTAACTGTTTATATTCAATTTTTATTACATGAAATGTTTCGTTAATTATTTATGAAAAGGTTGTACAGCAAAAAGTTGAAAGAATTAGGGAAGAACTGCGTAAAGCATTCTTTAACGGGAAAATGGAGGAATTAAAAGAAATAATTCAGAAATATTCTGATGTGGAATTACATCCGGATCATTTTTTAATGGTCTTGGCTCATGTTGCTGTCGGCTACCTTGTTGTCCATGGAATGAGAATAGGCGTTGATCAAAATGAAAAAATGGCCTTAGATTTTCATTTACTTTTACCGGATTTGGATAAGTCAATTAAAATGTTGAACAGAATCGACAATGGACGCAGTGAGATTTATGGTAACTTCAGTTCAGATAAAATTTTAAATGTAGTACTTGAAAATAATTTTAAGCACAAAATATGCACGTTTACTTTAAATATTTATTTTAGTTTGAATATATACTTTAGTTGCAGTTCAAGAAATCTAAAACACGACAAAGTTATTTAGTTAATTTTAAATATTTTGCTTCAGGCTTGGTGATACCGACAAATAATAAATAATATGCTGTAATGGTTAATTTAGAACCCTTTGCTCGAGGGGATAATTTTTTAAGCATTTAAGAAAAACAGAGTACCGTAAAACGCGATTTAGAACCCCATGGGGAGTTATTTTTTCAACCCTCCAAAAAGGGTGGGGCTCTATTT
>JAQGBU010001856.1:0-11257 GCA_034698605.1 Isotoma decorata | reverse complement strand
TTAAACTTTGGGCAGTGTTTAGGCTACTTAGTACTTATTAACCGGCGGGCTCAGCTCAGCAAGAAGTGAACCTTAAAGTACCTTGAACTTTATTAGATGTAAAATTTGAGCTTTTCCAAAGGATCTATTATATTATGACTCGTATTAAAGATGGAAAGGAACAAATCAAAAGGACTTTCTTATTTCTTTAGATAGATCAAAAATTAAGGGATTGGGATTTCCAAGAATGATAAAAAATTTGATTTTTTATTGTTAGAATTGTGCGTCCTCTTTCACCTTTCAACACTATTTCTAAAAAGATGAAATGTGCTAATTTATAAGTTGATGAGGATGAAGGATTTTCAGCTATTTTTGTTTTTTATTTTCCCTGCCTTTGTTTGTTCGTTTGAATTAGATTTTTCTAACTCATTTCCTTCCTTACAAATTCCCAATATATTTATTTTATAATTATCACATTTATCGGACAAGTAATGACAATATGTTAGGGCCCTTTTTCATCTCAACTATTCTATTTTGTCCTTCTTCATTTGGGTAACTTTAACTCCATTTGCTAAAACTATTTTTCAAACTTTAACCTAAACATCTAATTTCCTAGTTAAATAAGTACATACCGAGGCTTCTTGTACCACATTTTTCTTTGAAATTCCTTTTCTCCTCCACAAAAAGTAGATTTATTCAATAAATAGGGCTATCAATTAGCTCATCATGCTTATGTGAATTAGTGCATTTTATTATACTTGCAGGAGGGGGTGGCAACAAAGGGCATTCTTCCCTTATATTTTTTAGGAAGAATCCCTTCATCTAGTTATAGTCAAGTGCTCATCTCTGAAATGATTTCTTTGGAGAGAGGAAATGAATAAGTGGCATCTTGTTCTACTTTGAGTAGAAGGAAGTAGGATGATGCTAGTGGCCAACATATCTAGATCTCATGTTGGTATTTATGAGGTTGGAGGTGGCCTTGGATTTCTCCTTGTGCATGGCCAATGTCAAAATAAGGTGACCTTCTTCCCTCCTTCACAATCCGCCTGAGCATGCCCTTTACCCCTTTCAACCTCCAAACAGGAGAAATCTTCCTTATCGATTTTTCTATTCGCCCCCGTCGCCGCAATCCACAAATTATGACCAATTTACATTCCTAAATTTACCTTAGCTCAAATTAACCAAAACCAAGGCCTTTCACTTTCCTTCATCACAAAAAACCTAACCTTCTACCTCAATTATCAAATTCAAAATTCAAAACCTTTCCTTATCCATTTTTAGCATTAAAATGTCCACTTTTTTAGGTTAGGTTAGGTTATTATTTAGTTGTTTATAAGTTTCTAGATCAAAGGGTCTTTTCTACTGTTTTTCAGAGAAAGTGAGAAGGGATTAAAATTACGAGAAGAGGGAAAGTTGTTTGTGAACGGTCGGAGAAAATAGTTTGGAAAGTAGAGAAAGCAGTTGGATTAGAGGCAGTTAGTCCATCTTCTTCCTTGGCACAACATACACACCTTTCATCTAGCTTTCTCTCTCATTCACTCTTTAAATTATAAAATAAAAGGGGGTGGGGGCACTTTAAGTCACTTCTAAGTCCTAATCAACTGCCCCTTCTTTTTTCAAACTTTTCAAATATTTAATAAAAAGTAGGAAAGTTTCCAAGTAAATTAAATTATTTCAGTTTTTACTCCTTTACAAACTTGTACTTTTGATGATAAAACTAGTAATTGTCAAAGGTTGAGGTAATTTTAAAAAATGATGGAGCCGGAAGAAAGGAGCACTTTGGACACGGATATCGACGCTCTTCCGAATGAGGTACGCTTATTCACTCATTTACACCCCATTTTAACCTTCTATCTATATAATTATTATAGTGAGCTTTAAGCCCGTCCCATTGGACGGTTTACTTACCACATATTAGTTGACCTTGTTGCCCTTCAAAGTCCCCTCAAGCAGTGGCGAAACTATGGGGGATCAAGGGGATCGCCAATCCCCGTCCCATGGGACTGAAGGGCCCACAGGGGCCCTAGGGGTTAAGAAAAACAATGAGAATTCTCGTAAAAAATATAGGTACTTGTTTATAGAGACATTGACCATTGACGAGATTCGCTTTCAAAAAGGGCCCTATAGGGTCCTTCTTGCACCAGGGCCCTCGGGCTATAGTTACGCCACTGCCCTCAAGTATCCTCTTCCGTTTCCTTTACTTTTTATTTGATCAAGGGTCTTCACTTTTCATTTCCTTGACAACTGTTGTCTAAAACCGAGAGAGAGCTTCTCTTTAAAGCTTATACGGAGGAAATGAAGAGATGCTTACAGATCTACCTTCATCTGTATTTTATAATGCAGGATGCATTTAACTATGAAATTTGTGGGTTTGTTACCCAGGGTTTTCTCATTGAGGGTTTCCAGTGCCTTTTAGACAAGGTTTTTTGGGTTTATTTCAATTTTAAAGTTTGAGAATGACTATTTTTAAGACGTAAATCATGAACTTTAATATTTTGGATGTGAATCCTTAACAAGATGAATATTTAGTTACTTTGTCATACAATTTCCTTTACTCAAAGAGGATTTTTGGTAATAAAAACGCTCGGGTTTGTCGTATCCTGCGTTTGGTTAAATTGATAATTCGTTTATTTAGAATGTTGTTGACTTGTTGTGTAGGCAAAAGTGGGGTAGGAATAAAAATACTTAATAGGTGACTAATTTGTATTTTTTCAGCTGTTGGCAAAAATCCTAGTAAACTTGAAACAAAATGATGCAGCTCATTGTCGATGCGTTTCAAGGAAATGGCAAAATGTTGTGAATGAAAACTACAAGTTTTACGTTTTCATAAGCCAGCATAAATTAGAGGGGAGAGAAGAATACCAACCGGAAAGACTTCGATCTTGCACCCTCAGTGGAATAGATCAAGATGTCCACATCACATTTCAAAATCCACATCTTCTGAAAAAACTGAGATTTTGGGGCACTATTCATCCTCACATCATTGCTAGATCTCTCAAACAAGCAAACGCGTTGAATAATCTCCAGATTGCGCATTTCGGTAAGGTCACTTTAATAACCTTGGCACCAATTCCCTTTGACCCTCGAAATGGGCCAAGTTGGGACTTTGCATGGTTAAAATACAAGTGGTTAATTTGTTTGTTCCTTAAGGTGACTGCAAAGACGTGATAATCCCGAAAGAACCCTTGAACCTTCCAGTGCTGACGACCCTCAAGATATGCGACACTATTTCCCTTGAAGAATGTGAGGCTCAGAAGGTGAACATAATGCGCCTTCTGTCCCATGACATCCCTTTCCTACAAGATCTGACCGTCAGTTTCCGTTGTAAAAAGTCAACTTCGGATGAAGTTTTAACAGCTTTATTCGATTTTTTATTCCGGCATCGTAAAACTTTGAAAGCATTGATGGCATCAATCATACCCTTGGCTCGTCAAGTAGTCCCTGAGAAGATGATCCTCTCTGCCTCCAAAAGCAGGGACATTCTTCCAGTGGAAATCAAACATCTTTTATACCACGATCCGAAATTTCAGCTAAAATCCCTGGATTTAAAACTTCCCACCCGCTACCAGGATTTGTGGGATGGATTCATTCAAAATCAGAGGGAATTGGCAAACTTGACACTTACTTCCGCTCCCAATAACTGGGAAAGATTGTATCAATACTCTCACTATTCGGGCATCCTTTTGGACAACATAATGCCACTTTTAGTGGTAAATGCCACCACTTTGGTGAAGGTGGAGCTCACAGATTTGAAACTGGAGCGCCATTCTCTGGATGCGGGAATTTTCAAAGAGATGGGGAATTTGGAGACTTTTATTCTGAAGAGGAATCGAGAGGAATGGAAAGACTTTTCTCAGAGGGAACCTTCCTTTACGAATTTGAAGGAAGTGCCACGGGGGAAGTTGAAGGTTTTGGCGATAGGGGGCTTCATTTGTGACACGGATGAGTTGGAGGCGTTGATTGAGGAGGCTCCCAAATTGAAACACCTTACTTTGAATGACAATGGAAAGGCGGCGGGTCAAGGGGTCAACGGAAGGATCATCAAGAATTTTGTCAAGAGGGAGGGAATTGACCAAATCGATGTTTATCCCGTATCTCATTTTAACAAACTCAAGCAGAAAAGAATGTTGAAGAAGGTTCGAAAATGGTATCCAGAAATCCTGAGGGACTCCATCTATTGTCCCAGGGATCATGTCTTCTTCGATTTCAACCATTTTAGAGAGAAATCTAAGCAGAAATAAAAGAAAGGAGGCCCAAAAGCATTTTCAGAGATAAATGGGCACAAATCAAAGATTAATCGTTGCCAAATTCAAGTCACTTTTTTGAAGGTTGGAAATAGAAATTTTGAGGCTAATGCAATGGTTTAGAGCTAATTTAATAGTTGAATTTAACTCATGGTTTATTTGGTTTTAACTCATTTTGTATATTAGGAGGGATCGCTAAGAGTTTATTATTTGTTAAGTCATAAAGTTTTTCTTCATATGTTATACCATTGACATTCTAACGTTTTGTTTGAGACGGTTGAAACATTTTCTGAATACGACAAGGAGATGTCAATTGCAAAATGGTTTTACTGTGGGTTAAAAAAGGTAATATATATATGTTCAATTGCAATGGAATGGAATGGCAAAATATGAACACATTCTCATTAAAAAAAGTTAAAAAAGGGTTCTAAAGTAGACAATGTGGAAATAGTGGTTAAGGAACTAAACATTAATTTAAGGGTCTTAAGTATCCTAGGAAAAAGTAGTACTCACTCACTTAAAAAGAAGTTTGTAAGGAATGGAGCTGGTACCCTGAATTAGAGCCCTTTTAAACCTCTCCCTTTAAATGAGTAGAAAATGACAAAAGTGTATTTATCTGTAGATTATAATAATTGTAGGAAAATGATGTTTACCTGAAATTACAAAATGATAGGCAGATCGAGACTGTCTTTGATTATAGAGCGAGAAAAGAAATATTGTTGCGATTCCATAAAAATATATTTAAAATATGAGTAAAATATCCCACTTGTACGAATCCAACTTTATCTAATTAATAGAAAACGATTGAACACGGTAAATTAAATGTGAATTCACAGGTGACAGGGCAGTTAAATATATTTTTAACCTTCTGCACTCCATCTCTCAGGCTTAAGCATTTCAAAACTTATCAAGTAATTATTCTACAAAACGGAAATTTATCAAAATGCACAAGGATAGAATAAACATGGATGGGGACGATTTCATTTGAATTGCAAGTCTTAAGATTAGAAACTCTTCTAATTTATGTCAAAAACAATTACATTTTTATACTTTCATCAACGAAAACATTTCAATGTAGAATCTTTAAAGTTTCAAAATTTGAAAATTTAAAATTGAATGACATTTATTTTTTAAAACGGAGTGAAGGAATAACATTTTAAGATTAATTAGAATGAGAGGAAGGCACATTTTTTGTACATTGGTCAAAGCTCGTATTTATGTTTATTTGAAACTTCTTGTTACTTGTTACATTGAATAGCAAAAAATGAAGAAAAACATGGTTTAATTCCAAGAATTGAAGAATTGAGTAGGATATTATTGAATATATTTGAGTAAACTTAAAAGGGAATGTAAAGGAGGCAAAGAGTTTCTATTATAGATGAACATTCCAGCTTTTAATGGGACTTAAAATGGGCAGTACGTAATTCAAGTTAAGACTAGTTTTAAACTTTAGAAATAATCCAATTTCTAGATAAGATTTATGTATTATAGTATTTATTTATTCATTCTTTGGTAGTTCAGCAATTGTGGATGCATTTAGCCGTATACGTCTATTATGTTGTCATTTAAAATTGAGAAAAAAAGTAAAATAAAAAAAATACAATTTATTATATTATAAGTGTTTCTGAATTTTTAATGTTTATGTGGCTCAAAGCATCTTTAGAAACTATTAGTTTGTTAATTACTCAAGATGGTTTAGCTCTAATTACATAATCCTTTTAGTTTTTCATTGTATTGGGAAGTTTGGTTTGGAGTTTAAAAATCAAATAAATTACTTTAAGGCAGAGTACTTCTCCTTGTACATAAAGGGTATGTCAAGGGTTCACCTCCAGTTATTAGCAACCTATCGCGATAAGGCGTTTCTTCAGCCTTTGTACTGGTTACAAGTTCATTCACTAATGATGGTACGATTTCCAATACCGTAATTTTTTCTTCTACAATCAAATTCGATAAGGTAGGGATATGGACTTCGATAAATGAAGGGGTGATGACTAACCTCGCTTCCGAGGTAGGGTGATCATCGATAACAAACAAAAAACCGGGACGTTTTTAGCAACTCGCCTTTTTAAATACCCTCACACTACTAGTCATAGAATATTAGGGAATCTTATTATACTTATTTGTAGTACATTAGAAATAGTAATACTTTTTTGTAGTATATTAGGAATCTTAATATATTTATTTGCAGTACATTAGGAACAATAATATACTTATTGGTAGTACATTAGGAACAGTAATATACTGATTGTTAGTACATTAGGAATAATAATGCTCAAATTGAACTCCTTTAGGTTGACCTGTTGACCCGGAAGTGTACATTATGTATGCGATATTTAATATCTTGATGTTCTCAGCTTTAACAGAAGTGACACACACGGGTCAACCAGTTGCCCCACATTATCAATCTTCCAACTCGGTTGCCTATTTGCTAAACATAAGCACCGTCAGAATGTCATTTGGATCGGTTAAAGTGTTCTTGAGTTATCTCATCAACGGAGAAACAGCCATGCAAACTTCATAAGCCGTAGGCTGGGACTTAAACTTACTTCATTACGTACGTTCTGAGATGAGATAAAATTTTTAAAAACTTGAAATGCAAAGTTGCAGACAATTGTCATACTCATCATTTGAGCTCTTGAAAAAATTAGCTTTGTCCCAACCCAAGGGAAGCTGGGTCAAACAGGGTCAAATTAACATTGTAAGCATAGCAAAATCAAAAAATTCTACATCCAGCGTAAAAACATTTCTTTCAGTTTTTGAGGGGGAAAATTCCTTAGTTGCAGAAAGTCTAAAAGGCCTATAAGCATTACGTTATCAGTCAACCTTATAAGAAAGCCCTCGAAATATTTATTGTGAAGTAATATGGAGTCTGTTTTCATAAAACCAAATTACTTATTGGTTTTGGTTTCAAATATTGAGTTCTTGATTCGATAAAGAAAAGTACATGTTTTTATAATCCATATGTTCTTCGGTATGCGACAATGCGACGGTTGTTTTATGATTCTTCTGTCGTAAACACGTCATTGTGTGGACTGCATTGTAAAGGATCTCATGCCTAGTCTAGCATACTTGAAGCTGTTATGTATTCGTGGTAAGTGGGTAATGAATGTAGCCTGAGATGAATTAGACAGGTGTGCTAATATCATTGAGCTATGTAGACTCTTGCAAGCTAGGATTGAGACATTGGTTATACCTTGGAATAGGTTTATCTCCTGATAATGAGAAGGAAAAGAACTAAAGACAGGTAGATGAGATAGTATTAAGAAATGAATATAAATAACTGGGTGAAGGTAGTACAGTGGTACCCAATTTGTCTAAGGTTAGAAGAGATCGGGATTCTTAACCCGACCTTACCTTTGTTTTGGGGGAATTTGTCAAAGATTAGACTGAATTAGCTTATCTCTATCTGTTACATAAAAAAAGGTAAAAAGACTTTTGTTTTACTTCTGTTTTAAGTAAACAAAATTGATAAAAAACATTTTTAGATGAGTTCGCCCTGAGAGGTAAAAAATAAGATTTTTCTAGACTTTTGTGGGTTACCTCACCGGCCGCCGGTTTTCAGGTTTCTCGCCTAATGGGTAATGGTTAAAAACAATGCTTAATTTAAATTTTAATTAGTACGGTTATTAAAAAGATTGACTATAGATGCTTATTTTTATCACTTCTTCTCGTCCAGAGCATCCTCCGCAATTAATAAATTACAATATAATTAATTACTAAAGTAAAAAAACACTTGTAAGAAACACACCCTGATCATCTTCCTGAGTCTTCATGCTATCCGCAGTAAAAATATAGAATAGAAAATCACTAAAGCTCATAAATCCCAGAGAAAGTCCAAAAGGCATTAAATGACATTAAACATTGTATAACCTTATTATTTATTATTGTATGCACAGTTTCTTTTTTACATTTTCCAGTCACAGACATTTTCATGGAATTTTGTAAATAAAGTGGTAACTGATATTATATGAATAATTCTTATTCCATATACACTTGCATGAAATTGTTTAAAACAAAAATAGAACCTAATATTATATAGATACTTTTTATCTATCTTTTATTGTTTAATTTGATTTTTTATGCCTATGAATGCTTTTTAAAGTATATGTAGCTTTAACTGTTGTTGATTGCATTTTATCCTAAGCATTGTCATGCACATAATTCCATACAATATTCGTTCATATTAATTCATAATTATATTCAATAATTCACAGAACGATATCCCAAAAATATAGAGTTATTTCTATTAAATGTGCTAAATGATAAAGCAAAATTTAATTTCAAAGCACTTGATAAAAAGAAACAAGAAAGTGTCAATGTTCAAATCTCACAAATTAAAGTTTTTGTCATTTCTACATCATACAAGGATCATTTAGCTAATACAGGACTTGTATTTGAGGTTCTAAGTACAATTAAATTACATTCCAAATATATATAAACAGCTTAATACACTTTTTGAGTTGGAAAATTTAAAGTTTAATTGCCATTATTATAATTTGCATTGGAAATAAGCTTTATTTTTAAAAACGAAACATTTAGAGGGAAATTCAACCAATTGTTTGGCGGAAAGCATAACTAAATATGTACTTTCGAAGAACGAGGGTTTTGTAATTAGTTTTGGTACAGAAGCAGAATCTATTGTTGAGACAGTAATTGATAAAAAGAAAACTACAAAGATTACTTAGTCACAGTGGTTGACCTTTCTCATATACTAAAACCATTAGATAATAGGGACTTTGCTGATTAGATGTACACAACTCCGGAATTCACTACCGCTAATAATTATTGCAAGTATAAATTGAATTTGGATTATGACATTTTTCCAAGAAAAACCTTTAAAAAATATTCCACAAATTTTACAAGAATTATACTTATGTACTAAGAAATTATGTATTTATATAATTATAGTAAGAAAAATTATACTTGATGAAAACTATAAGGTTATAATAATAATAGTAATAATATTAAGAAGTACTTATTCCATGGGAGAAAAAACTGGAACAACTTGCAAGACACCATCATCCTTTACCTTTTTGCTCGAAATGATGTTTTGGAAACGAGTTACTACCTCAGACGCAGTGAGTCTTTTTTTAACATCTGCAACCAATAAAAGTTAGAGAGTTTCTAATATTTCCGTAGAAATTGTTGGAGCAGGAGGAATTTCATATGATACTTCTTTGATTTTTTTGAATACGGCCGGATGAGTTTTTTCACTAAATGGCATTTTTGCATACAGCAAGCCATATAGAATTACTCCACATGCCCACATATCAACTGGCTTTCCAAAATAAGACGTTCCACTGATTACTTATGGAGCAATGTAAGCAACAGTACCTCCTCTGTGGGTTAACTTGTGATCTTCACTTAGTTACATTGTAGACAATTGGAAATTGATGAGAGTGACTTCATTCGTGTTTTTGTCAAATACGATGTTTCCTTGAGGTTACCGTGGACAATATTCTGCTCGTGCAAACTTTCAATAATTTTGACAGCCTTGTAAAATATTTGCATTACCGATTGTTTAGATCTTAGCTGCGGTGGGACTTGATTTAAATTAAATAGGCTTCTAGAGGTTGATGAAGGACTGCGTGAAACGTAACAGTCCAAAACTAGAAACAATCTTGTATGTGTTTTAGTTGATTTATTTCCTTCTGAATCAACGACTTCTTCAGAGGAATTTTTATACATATCGTGTTGTTGTACTATTCCTTTTTTTCCTTTGAGTATAGATAGTATGTTATACTCTTGATTAAACAGTTGTATTGTGATCTGACGCTCTGTTCTATCGTCGTGTTTGGACACTGTAAGCAAAACAGCTCTCACAATATAATATTCATCACTGCCACTCTTTCGTGCTAGATGAGACGTCAAGTGTTTAAAATCCAGATCTACCACCGGTTCCAAAATGTATGGCTCAACTTCCATTTTCGATTGTTGAATTATGTAGATTTTTGACAATTCTGATTTATTATTATTATTATTATTATACTTTTTATATTTTCAATATAATTATTTAGTAATTTTTTTTAAATTGTTGTAAAATTCAGTTCTTCTAAGAAGTAAGACATTAAGTTGTATTGAAATGCCAACTCATTCGTCTCATGAGTTCTAATATCCCCAGTAATTTATAGGCCCAATGTTAGTATCGACTACATTTTTAATTCCGTGTGGTTAAGTTTAATATGAACATCATCATCAAAACCTGAATAAAATCTATTTAATTAAAATAGGAAACCCTAAGTGATAAAAAATAGCTCAGCATGAACTTACAACGTATGCAAGGAAGTACAAAATATATGAGTTGTGTTGAGAAACTATTCCTAAGTGAGTCTTGAAGTGTTTCCCGAGTAAATGTTCCAGTTAGACTCGAGTATTTTTCTCCTTTACTCTTCGTGGCGCATCACCTAAGGAAGTTGTTTTCATACAAAAATGAGCTGTGTTGAGAAACTATTCCTAAGTGAGTCTTGAAGTATTTCCCGAGTAAATGTTCCAGTTAGACTCGAGTATTTTTCTCCTTTACTCTTCCTAGCACATCACCTAAGGAAGTGGCTTTTCATACAAAAATGAGTTGAGTTGGGCATGAGGATTGATAACTTGAGACCAACATCCTTTTACTGTTTCTTCCAAATGCAAAAGTAGGAATTGAATCCCCATATACATTTCTTGGTTATAATTGTGCAACTTTAGTTTTCAATTTTAGTTTGGTATGTAAAATTTTTTATCGAGTTTAATACGATGTATAATTAGTCAAAAGTTCATGTTTTAATGATTAATGATTTAAGTAGGCATTTAATTGTCTTAGATAGTAAGATGTTGTACAACCTTTAACGGTTTAGTGTCGCATGGGACTGCTGCTAAGGTCAAAGGGTACTCAGTCGCATCCCAAACTTAGAAAAAATAATTGTTTCCACCTAAAAAATTTTTACCACTTTTTGTTACCACCCTACTCAAAAATATGTGTTACTTACTCGGTTACAACTCGTACTTACTCCGAATTAGGTGGTAACATTTTCAAGGTGGGAACATCGTGGTTT
>JAQGBU010001855.1:0-11258 GCA_034698605.1 Isotoma decorata | reverse complement strand
AATGATATAAGAATTGTTGTATTTCACTCTTCTTTCATTTATGAATAAATTTTTGTTTATTGATTTGATGTTTTTTTGTAACATTTGTTGCATCTGCTACCGCAAAGTACAATAAGTAAAATAAATGTAGGAATCATAAACTTGACAGAAAATCAGAAATCATTAACGAATTGCGATAATGAAATCTTTTAACAGTCCTTCACAGTAGTGTGACACTAATAGTGAATTGTGTCTTGTGTGTATAAAGTTGTATTATTTGGGCTTTCAATAAGAACAAAAAAAGTTTTTTGTTTAGAATTATAATAATAGGGGATTTCAGTTTTAGTTTTGTTTTTACTGTATCATCGGAGAAAGGTAAAGGTGAAAGCAGATCAAGAAGGCGTTGTTGGTGTTATCATTTCACATCACGTATCATAGCGAAGGGTGCATGCACGTTTAAATATTCAAAACTTTGGTTTAATATTAAGAAAATCCTTAAACAATTTCATCCTTTGGGTCTTGTACAGGGCCCGAAAAGAAAAACCCGGCCGGGGTTTTTATCAATAAACCCCAAATCCAAAATCAGGGGTTTTCAGCCAAGGCAAGGGTCATAGAATTAGACAGACTATGGGAATCAGAAGCCTATAATAATAATGAAATATGACCCAATTTTAATCTTTTTGAAGACATAAATACAAGATGTACCCCAGTTTCTCAATGAAAGAAAAATATTAAGATTGGTAGTTGTGAAAATTTTAATACTTAACTCTTGACATCACATTGATATAAATCCAACAGCCTCAACCTCAACCAAACAAACCCTAAAAAACCCGTAGTAGCAAACCCTGTTGGTCTTGAAGCTTTTCTCTCCAGACTAGAGCTATGCAAAAAAAAGTTTAAACTACAAACTACAACTATGAAGAAAGTAACACATTATTTATTCACTGCTCGTAATTGAAGAAAGTGGCGACCTCATTCCCTTTTATTTAGTATTTTATTAGCAACAAAGAGAGGGAAAATCATTGCAAATTCGTGATATTGCTTATTCAGTGATGTGAATTATTGAAGAAAAAAACAAAAACAAAGGATGGATGTAGGAAATAGGAGTGAGTCACTAGTGCGTAAGTAGACGTAGACCGAAGTCACAAACGTTCATTGAACTTGGGTTAGGTAAGAATCACGGAACCTTTGTTAAAGTTGTAGTTTTGTAGTTTCAAGTTTTGTAGTTGGTGGTGGTGGTAGATTTATAGATATAGATATTTAATCAGATTAAATATTAATTACTGTTATTGGACTTCCGTCATCCGTAGGGAAAGGGCTCTAATCTAATCATATACGATAAATAAAATCGTATAGGGGCTCTAATCTAATTAACTATTAAGACTCAGCATTCCATTGCACACTCACTTACTGTGTACTGGGACTGGGTCGAGGTTCGAAGGTTAAAGTGTAAAGGTTGAAGGTCCAGAAAGTTCAAATCAGATCACATCTCAAGTGGAAGTATTCTCAACAATCCAACCGCAAACCTTAGGATCTCGAAGGTAAATCGTAATCATTGTTTTAGTTCATAGTTATGCTATGCTTGTTATTGTTACACATTCAACATTATGCATTATGGTTAGACTCGGAACCTGCAATGCAGGTCCTGCATTACACATTAAATACTTCAAATAGTAAGTTTGAAAAAAGGTTTGAAAAAGAACTTTAATGAAACATAGACTAGGGGAGTGGAAGAGTCAGATGGTCAGAAGGTCAGATCAGTTCACAATCGGAAGGAAAACATGAAGCCTGAGAAAGAAGCCAATTCCAAGCGGAAGATTGGTAATGCATCGAATGCGAATGACGATGAAGACGAAACTCAATATTTTGGCGACGTGGACCAGGAGGGTGGCGGACTAGCGGAGCAGAATACAGAGAGGCTAGAACCAGACGCACCTGAACCAGCACTTCCGTATAGAACAAATGTGAAGGCAGATCCAGATACAGCCAGTACGGACGCTGGGACCCGGAGCGGAGAAGGTGCTTCAGCGACGGGAACTACTAATCCTTACATCACGCTGGAAGTTCGTTCAGTCCAGGGAAGAGAAATGTGTATACAATTCAAGTTGAAACGGACTGCTACATTCAAAAAATTGTTTGCTCAATTTTGCATCCGATTCGTAAGTGTATTAAATATAATATTCCTAACGTCTTGTACATCATGTCACTCTTAACTTTATCATCGTACAATCATTTGGCAATGATTTGTTTCAGGGATTGGATCCAGCTCAAATTAGATTTTTGTATGATGGCATCCGTGTCAATACAAACAGCACACCACAACAATTGGATATGGAGGAAAATGACGTGATTGAAGCTAACGTCATGCAAGACGGAGGTGCACACTGTGAGAGTCTCTACTTCTAAAATTGATGAAATTAGTGTCGCTGTTGTTTGTTTTTAACGCTTACATTTGTCGTAAACTTCTTCGATACATTTTATTGATTCATAGTTCATGTAGTATTTTCAGTCTGTCAGTTGCTCTGTTAGCTATTGTTCTGGATTATCAACTTGTAGTTTTATCTGCCAATTGTTTCACGTGAAAATATTGGTGTTCCTCATATTGAATGGTTTTTATTCGAATTAAGATAATTTCTAGTTATCTTCTGGATATGGAATAGTTCTACCTCGTTGCACTTTGCTTAATTCTTTTATTTTAATCTACTTATAGTGTGTATTAATAATCGCTAAAAATTGACTCATTATAACCTAGGCTTGCCTACCTTGTTAAAATGAAACATCGGTTACAGACTTGTTTTAAATTCGATTTCATGAATTTCCATACCTGTATGCAATCATTGGATAGCGATATTGGAGATAGAATCCTACTAGCTGCTCCACCACTAGATGCCTTATCTTAACTAACGATTTTTGATCTTCATCCTTGATAAATTAATGATCTATGATGAGATATAGTAATACCCAATCGCTAGTGGCAATTACAATAACTTGTTGTCAACTAGAATCGTTAAAGAGTTGTGTTCTTTACCTAACTTATATTATTTTTATTTTGCCAGTACCTTTTTCTTTTCATAATAGTAATATAGAACCTAGAACATTCAACATAGTAAATAAGGTTAAATAAGGTTCGTTCTTTACATTTAATTTAATGTGGAAGTTCTGTCATCATCTTCATCCGTTTAAAGAACCTCTCTGCTTGATTTTCCGAAGGCAATTCAGAATCTTGTTGGGATCCTAGTCTTTTACTTCTAACTTCGTACAAGGACGCACCCCCTTTGAACTGCAAGATATAAGACAAACGACCATGGTTTTCGTCCTCTATATCTTTCTGCTCTGGATTTTCGTTGGAACATGTTCCAATTGTTCGCAAAGAATCTGGCGCAATAACGGTTTCTAACTGAAATGAATCGGGTGGGATAAGGGACTGTAAGGGAATGTCTAGGCTTTGAAGGGACGTCAGTAAAGAATTGGAAACTGCTGGAAACCTTGATTTCAGTACCTCATTGTAAGAATCGGAGTTGTCTAGTTGCAAATGCTCAGTAGTGTCTGTAGATGATCCGAGCTCAAGCGTTTCCTTGTAATATGGAAGTATGGGGAATGAGGCCTTCATCGACTGTTGTATACCATCTGAGTCATTTGTTGAACTTAAGACGGAGAAGGTATCTGAAGGTTTTAACCAGTTATCATTGTTGGCTTCAGCATCTGCAAATTTTTCAGTCGAATCTTCGCATACTTGCAACGAGTCATTAGTGGAGTTCCATTCACTTTCAGAGTTGTCTACAAAATCTGTAAATTCTTTAGATTCCTTTGTCTTGCCATCCTTACAAATCTTTTGAATTGGAATCAGAGCTAAATCTGTATCCGTTTCTAATTCAGTGGTCATCAAAGATTCATCTACACAGCAGTTAAGAACTTCTTCATTTCCTTCAGGAGTTAGCTCTTCAATGATTGCTTGCATTACTTCAGAACTAATTGTTTCGTCTCCATGGTCCATACATTTTAAAGCTTCAACTGTGTTTGATTCGAAGGGCAAATCATTTCTCGTTTCTAACGACTTCGATTCATCCCCACAGTCAAATGATGCGTTAAATGCTTCATCATCAGTCTTATCAGTATTCACTTCTACATGTGTACGTGAAATTTCGTTCCCCATACTCGAGCCCTGATGGAATCAACAAAATGTTGGGCTGTAGATTAAAATTTATATTATTAAATATTACATTACTTAAAATCCTAATTCGATATATTATAAACGGTCATAAATTGACCGATCCAGTTACCTGGTTCCGTTGGTACACGCATACACGACAGTCAAGAAAAATGCAGAGAAATCTTAGAAATATGAAGCTAAGGGCGAATTGTTTACTAATTGTGGATATTAATTTCTAAATATTTGTAAGTTCAGTGCATTCTCATTAATCTTCCCTCAGTCAGTGCAAAATTAAGTGTGATAGTCATACGAGGTTGGACATGGATAATGTACTTCAATATGCCAACAATGAACTTTCTTCTCAATCAAAACTCACGGTCAGTCTCAGTCTCAAACCAAATAAGAGAAACGAGAGATCATTCACCTTACCCTTAAATCAATATACATTGACCCCGATTGAAGTAATTTTAATTTAAGTTATATTTATTTATGCGACATTCCTAATATTAAACATTTAACTTTTATAATAATATAATATAAACAACTTATCATAATATAATTATAAATACTATGACTAACGGTTAATTAATCAGTTTCAAAATATGAATTATAAATTACATGGTATTCAGTTTGATAAACCATACGTTCATTTTATCTATGCTAAGTTTTAACGTATCAAAAATATACGACGATAAAGAACTAGTACATAATCAGAATGTTTATATTCCTAACGTACTTTAGCTTAAGTCGTACTGATAATAATAGTAAAATTAGTAGTCAACAGAAAAAACCGATTCTTATAAAGGAGGAGACAAATCCCCTTGTCCTTGACCTTGACTATACCTCTCCCATGAAGAAGAAGGAGGTTGTTGCTGCTGCTGCTGTTGTTGTTGTTGTTGTTGTTGTGGGGGAGGTTGTTGCATGAAAGGAGGCCTCATTCTCATGCCTGGGGCTGCTCCCAATAAACTACTAAAGTCCATATTTGTGGGATTTTGCTGCTGACTTGATGTGACAGGGGCTTGAGGTAAAAAGGGAAATCCGAGCATAAATAGATTAGGATCAATTGGAGGTTGATTATTGGGCCATTGTTGCTGCATCATTGCAGCGGCTGCCGCTGCGATTGCTAGATTTTGTACTGCTGCAGCATTATTTTGAGGTGTCTGCTGTTGCTGCTGAGATTGATTGTTTTGACTCCCACCTCCACCGCGAGGATCTCTATTGAACGGATTTGAAAAATCGTTCATGTTCATTCCGAGCATGCTGTTGTGATATAAGCAAAATAAAAATAATATCAGCAAAAATAATACAAATGCAAAATAATTCAAAAATCGAAAACAGAATAACTTTTTAAGCATAAAGCAGAAATTATTACAATGTAATGACCGGTTGCAAATTAGAAATAATTTTAGCAGAATTTTCAATTCGTCCGATTCTTACCTGTTGTTTGGGAACATCGAGTTAGGAGGAGGTTGATCGACGGCCATTCCTCTAGCACCTGTTAGTGAAGGAGCGCCCCTCAACGTCCTTGGATCAAAAAGAGGCGTACTATCCGGAATATTTACTGGCTGATTTGAGCCCTCGGTAGTATTATCAGTTGGTGAAGCGGGAGTAGGTATGGAGTTACTTCGTTTAGGTCCAAGTCGCGGATCCATTAAAATTGCGTTCGCTGTTAGCGTTTGTCTAACCTGACTGTAATCAGGCTTGTCTCTCAGTCCTGCTACAATGTGCACCTTGTAGGCCATGGGGCCACGAGCTGACAAGGAGGCGTTTATTTCAGTGGCTGGCAGAATATTAATCTTCTTAAATATGTTGTCAGTTCTGAGGTCTACATCTTTGAAGTTTGTGGCAGGTGGGGCACTGGCACGTAAATCAGTGTCTCCGAAAAATGTCTTCACCGATTCTGGTTCTTTAGGAGCAGCTGCCTGTTGCTGTTGCTGAGACTGTTGCCTTATTTGGTTTAAAACGGAACTAATTTGATCATTGATCTCGGCTTTAAGTTCCTCTTTCTTCTTTGTATCTTCTTCCTCTTCATCTGAATACCAGTTTTCTTCTGCATCTTCCGTGTCTTTGTTTACCTCGGATGGCTGGAAATCAAATACAAGATTACACATAATTTAGTAAAAATATTTTATAACAATCATGTGACAGTCACTCGGGCAATTAAAATCAACACATGCATATACCTTTTTATTCTCATTTTTAAGTTGCTGTTGCTGAAGTCTGAGAAACAACTCACGCTGCATTTTTGGTAAGTTGTCAGGAATTTCATTGATGGGTGTGTCTTCTGAAGCTGCTGCTACTGTTTGTCGAGGCTCCTTGATCAATTCTTCCTGTGAAAACTTCTGTTGCTGGTGTAGCGACTGACTAGATACCAATGAGTTGTCCATTTGCGACTGGAACTGGGGTAGAGTGGTGGGTACAATTGTTGAACTAGGAATGTTCAGCGTTGCTAACACACTTGCAAGTTGAGGATTGTTCACCTGAGTAATCCCTTGAGAATTAGGCAGCATCTGTGGAATAAACGGAGGCAGCATTGGAAGCAATGGAGGTTGCATGTTTTGCATTTGCTGCTGGGGGAACCCTTGATGCTGGGGCGTAGGACCTCCTTGCATTTGAGGGGGTGGGCCACTTTGTTCGAGCGTATCCTTATAAAAGCCTGAAGCCGAAATTCCAGCTTCTGACATAAGCTCTTGGAGCTTATTTTGGTCATCTCTTGTTGGCTGGCTTTGTTCCCACCTTGACTGCCGTCTGTGATCTCGGTCACCACCCCCACCGCCACCTCTATCGTTTCCACGTCCTCGACCACCACCACCACCTTCATGATGATTAGGCGGTGGACCACCAAAGTGACCTCTATCTCGACCTCCTCCTCTATCGTGTGAATGCCTATCTGGACCAGGACCACCAAGAGGTCCATGTCCGTGAGGTGGTCCATGAGGGGGTCCGTGAGGTGGCCCATGAGGGGGTCCATGAAGGTGACTAGGAGGGGGTCCATGGTTGTGATTCATATGATTGTCTATAAATTTAAAACAATTACATGATGAATAACCCAAGATATACTTCATGAATATAATAATAATTAGCTATTCATGTAATAATGAAAATCTAATAGCGATGTTTTATTTAAAACTTACTCTCATTTATGTGAGGTTCTTCCTCGTATGGAACTCCGTTTATCCTTGCTTCCATCTTATTAATTAAGTTCAACGCTCCGGCTCTGTTTAGTCGTGGGAAATCTCCAAGAATCTCCTTAGGAGCTGTTTCAATGTGCTATATTACAAAATTTAAAAAAAGGCCTATTAAAATATGCTGAAATGATTCGTAAAAACGATATAATAAAATAATTTGTTACATTAGAAAATTTTTTTTAAAAGTCCTCGAAAATCTGTGGAAGTATGCCTATGCCTAATGTAGGTAATTAATATTTGTATTGATTTTCGAATTCGACATACCTTAAGTAATACTTGCTTCGTAACATCGCTCAAAGGCTGGTGACTAAATTTGCATCTGTCCCCTTGTCTACATACTAGGCCGGTATGATAGAATTTGCATGGAAAATCGTTATGCAAATATAGGCATTTCTCTTTTTTGGCGCAACATTCCATCATCCAAAATTTACAAAGTTCCATCTTTCTGGGGGGAACAGCGTCATGAGAGAAGACGCAATCGTCTGACGACTTTTGGCATTTGCCTTGCATGAAGTAGGCACAGATAACATCCGACTTCGGCTCTCTTCTTTCTTGTCTTCCACTTCTAGGCCTTTCTGGGCCCTGTCGTCCTCTAGCTGGCGAGGCCTGGCCTTCCGCGGCTCGACTACAGATAACACAAAAATATTATAATCAGTTTGATTCCTAATATTTAATATCATATTTTCTTGATAAACGTAAATCATTTTCCAACATAAGATACTAGGAATAGTGAATCAGATAGTAAAATGTGTCAAATAAAATCTTACCGGTGCTGTTTATGAGGCGGACTTGCACTGCCTTCATTTTCATGTCGTCGTTTTCGTCTTTCGTCGTGGAAGTCTTCACCCCAAGTTGGTTCATTAAATGCTGTGGGCGATGCCCCTCTTACCAGTATAATCTCATCGTCATCATCATCATCTTCTTCTGACATCTTCCGCTTCTTCTTCTTGCTATTACTGCTGGACTCTTTTTCCTTTTTCTCATCATCCTTTTTTGATCGCTTCTTATCTTTCCTGCGTTTTTCGCGTTCTTTCTCCTTATCGGATTTCTCTTTCATGTCTTTCTCTCGGACCTCAGCCAGCAAACGCTTTACTGGGTCAAGCTCTTCTTTATCATCCTTCTTTTTCTTCTCGGGAGAAGGTTTACGTTCTTTCTCTTTCTTTGAGGACTCCTTGACCGGTGGAGGAGGAGTTGGTGTAAGTACCTCAATATCGTTACTTTCCTCCTCTTCATCATCATCGATTTCTCCGTCTTCAAGATCTTCTTCGTCAATACTCACTGGAGCCTTCTTGGGTGGCTTTTCTTTCTTTTGGGGGGTTTCGGGTAAAGACGACTGAGATAGAGATAACGAGTCATCCATAGAGATGGGGGTTCCATTTAAATTATCATTAAATGGAGACCGAGGTCCTCTACTATTGCTATCAATGTCATGTAGAGAAATAGAGTCTTGGTTCCGAGGACTGCGCAAAGTGCTTTCAGCCTCTGGAGAGTCTGGAGAAGAATCTTGGGCAGGACTAGCGATTTCGACAGAAGCTGGTGCTGCAGGAACATAAGATACTGTAGAAGATTCTTCTTCTAATGTGGATAGTGGCAGAACAGCCTTGGAATTCTCGTCCAATTCAGATGGCTGACTTGACGAGTCTTCTATGACGACAATATCGGGTACTGAAGGGGAAACTACTTTCACCTCATCAGTCATGATTTCATCTTCTTCGTCGATACTTTGCTGATGACTTTCTTTGTCTTTCATGTCAGAGTCTATATGGAGGTTATCGTCTCCTTTTTGGGGATCACTCTGTGCCTTAGCAATAGAGGATGCCCCGGAATCGGGCAGTTGTTCATCAATTTGTAGATCACAGTCATCACTATCTCTACGTACAACTGTTGGGAGTGGTGGACTTTCTACATGGATATCCTCCTCATTCTTAGAAGGGTAATCAGGGCTTTGAATAATATGTACGGTTTTAGTTATTATATCGCTGCCCAGGGCATCACCATCAGTAGGACTTTGCGGTGGACTATCACTTTTTTCATGCGAGTCATTAACATCTTCTAAATTACCTACTAAATCATCCCCAGCAGGACTTTCAGGTGCAGGTGCAGGACTTTCACTTCTAGAATGAGATTTACCTACATTTTCTACAATACCTTCAACTACCATATCATCACCACATAATTCCATGGGCGTCACTTCAACCATTGATGAACTTTCGTCTGCATCTGCAACACCTGTATCATCAATTGTCAGTTCTTCTGACTCTTCCGGATCTGGAGACTGGATGTCATAATCATTAGTGTAATTACTATTACTGGAAACAACCAGGGTGTTTTCTTTGGGGTCAGTACCATTAATATTCATTGTCATATCGACTGCCAAACTATTAATTGCATTAACTTCAACTTCTCCACTGGTGGAGGTCACATCAAGACTGTCATTATTTTTATTACTATTATGCACTGAACTAGCGAACTCTACTTCTTGGGAATTTTCAGTAGTCATGGTTACGTCGTCTACTGATGTCGAAGAGCATTCATTGTCAATTGGGGAACTTTCCATGTCCATCATTTCATTCATGTATACATGTATCGACGATAAGCATTCATATCATTGATATCATCAGTACAGCATGAACTTTAAAGTTACAAACTTAACAAACCTCTGTTTGCTTTGTGTTCGGCTTCCGGCTTAAATCTGCAAATAAAAATACACAAAATGTCCATATTTTAATTTTTTAATTGAAATGCATACAAGTACATTTATCAATCATTTAATTCATTTGTCATCTATGTCATCTCATTCATTGACTCATCCACCTTGCATGAAATACATTTTTCTGCACATTCCTCCTCATACTTAAGATTAGCATATTTTAATTTAAAGTATTATTATGTCATATAAGGACCCAAGCACAACCTGTATACTTAAACGCATTTCTTTGACTACCATAATTTACGTCGAATCAACTCAATTACATCGTGCGCTTATAATTCCTTATCCAATCCTATATAATTTGTTCTTAGAAAAATGATTACATCGCTCATTTAGCTCATTCAAAACCAACTAAAATAGTTCTAAAATTTTTTGCTATATTGAAACAAATACTTAAATTTTGCTTTTACTTTTAACTCAGGACTTCAATACAATAAAACATAATATCGGAAAAGTGAGCAAATAAATCATAAAAAGTCAAATGAGAGTAAGTTGCAATAATTCATAGTATTCATACGAAGCTTTCACTCCACTCTGAACAGAGAACCAAGTGCAAGTGGAGGAACACGGGCTTTTCACCACATATGAACACATGGATGAAACCCGTTTCAACTCTACTTCTACTACCCACTCGTGACTCGACTCTAAAATCTGGAATATATTTCATACTGGAGAAGTAGAAAGTATTTTACTTTCCCCATTCGACATAGCCACACTGCATGCTATTTTACTTACCCTTATCTCACCCTCATCTCCTTCGGCTCATTAATAAACTATGAACTGTGAACTAATACGAAATACTATGTTACCCAGCCGTATACAGACTTACAAGAAGACAAAGACAACACACTGCACAGTAAGCAGTAGTAGTAAATAAAATCCTGTTTTGTGAACAAACTGGTACATTCCTCCCTTCACATTCACATAGATTCAATATTACATTCCTATCCCAAAACTGTATAAGATTATCCTTGCATTGCATCGCCTGCAGCTTCAGTTGATTCAACTGTTAAAGATAAGCAAAATATTTGTCGATTTGCATCCTTACTGCATGCATATTGGCACATTTTTTGCACAACTCCACAACATAACATCGTAAAACAAAACCTCGCTCCTGCCTCCCATTCACAAAATCACTCCCTTAACATTTTACTCTACTTTTCTACAAGTAAAAAACTATATACTTACTATAATCCCGAAATCCTCTATGTGTAAAGTGTATGACGTACAC
>JAQGBU010001854.1:0-11258 GCA_034698605.1 Isotoma decorata | reverse complement strand
TCTTCAGTCTGAATTTATCAATATTTGTAATTATTCTTGTATTGATTCTGCCATTGACTACCTTTCTGATTAATCTTCTACCAATGACTATTTTCTTCTCTATATTACTAATACTACTATAATGTATACAATTTTCTTTTCCACTACACATTTAAATTGCCTGTAATGTTTTTTTTCTTTGTCATCCTTCGAGTGTAACGACCCTTATAAAGGGAAACTCGATTGTAATCAATAAATAAATAAATAAATAATGACGTATATGAAAAACTAAAATTGTTAACCATAAGTGAATATGGAAAATATTACTTAATGTCCATGGCTTATATGTATACAAGCCCTATGTTAATCAATTGCCTACCTGTTGCACTACAGGACTTGGTATCTCATTCAGGTATTCAAAGACATTCTCGGTTATCTATGAACCTTGTTATCCCGTTACATAAAAGTTCTTTGTTCAAAGCAAGTGTGAAATATCGACTTGTAAGTTTTTGGTATGCTCTTCCAAATCATGTAAAATCAAGTGATACATCCTCAGTTGAAATTTCATTTAAATCGGAAATTAATTTCCAATCTACCACTTCTACAAGCTGTTACTACTATTAAATTACATCTATTTTGTTAAATAATTTTAGACCTCTTTTTCTTTATCTTAGTTAATTATAATTCTGTTGTAAATTGTTTATCCTGACGTATATATACTTTTCTGTCGTTGGGTGGAAATCAGAAAGGATACTCCTATCTGTTAACTTTCAGACAATATAGCCATTATTATTATTATAAACAAGGAGTAGGAAAAACCTTAAATATCGATAATAGATAAACCGTAAAACGCGATTTAGAACCCCATTGGACTATTGGATAACTATTGGATTGAATCAAGTCAATTAAGAAAGTTTTAATTTTTAGCCGGTGGCTAGGGGTTATGAGTTTGTCGGCTTTTGCATGTTTGTCTCTCTGACGAGAACTTAAAAACGCTTTGACCGATTCGATTGAAATTTTGCCAAATCAGTTAGAAGATAGGGAACGTGGGTTTAGAGCTTGACCCGTGGTGTGGAACGCCGAAAACCCCCACCAGTCATGTAAATGTAAGCCGTTTTTCGAAAAGTATTTCTTAGTACTGTAAAGAACTATTTTTTGGGTCGTTCTTTACTACTTGTATGCAAATCAGTGTAGAGAGAGAATGTCTCCGAATTCCACTGATAATAGTTAGTAGGTAAATTAAGTAATAAATTAAGAAAATTACTTTTTATCTATTTAAAAACAAGAAGATTAAGTAATTTTGTCTGTCTACTAAATGTTTAATCTCTTGTTCAGCTAACGTTTTATCTAAAAGAGACAATACCACTAATCTAAAGAATAAAACGAATGTAAATTAGGGTTTGACCGATCGACCAGCACAACCTTCAACCTTCAAAACTCCCCTATATAAAGGAGGCATTTTGTCATTCTCGAGTTGGTTGGTAATTTTGGTCTTGAATTTAATCTTGTATTTTTATTATTATTATTTTAAGTTTCCTAAAATTATTAGGGGGCAACTTAAGAAATATGTAATTTCTTAAGTTGCTAGTTAATCTAGTTAAGTTAGTTATATACAGCCCTATTGGGGTAAGTAAAAACTTAATAATAATTTAAAAAGCTATTGTGCCTAACTACATTATAAAATTAGCCTATTTATAAATTATGTGAATATTTTGTAGCTGTGTATAACCTGGAAAAGCTTTGCTTTTCTTGGAAATGGAATCCCAGTTCGAGACAACGCTTGGACCCTTACCTGACTACGCTTAAGCGTCTGGAGCATCATGTGTGAGTAAAAACTATTAGTTATGGGTGAATTAACCCTCATTAGGTTGCTTCGGAGCAGAGCTGCAAGTAACCATAATGAGTGGATGATTCCCCAAAATAATTTATAGTTTAGGCCCATTAATAATTTAGGTGTAAGACTTAGTTTTAAGAATAACGGTTCAAATTCGTATAAAATTAATTACCACTAGTTCAGTTCATAAATAAAGTGCTGAAAATTATTATTAATTAGAATTTTATCTTTCATTATTCATAAATTCCGTTGCATAATTTATATTTCAATTAGTTCCCGACCTAACTGCGGAACCGAAGACCGAACCGATAGGGCGACCCTATTATTTTAGTTGTAGACTCTAGGGCCATTTCCTAAGGGTTTGCCTAATAATTTAGGCTAGGAAACCCTTTGTTAGAAAAAAGAGTCGCAACAGTACTTATTAAGCTTGTCTTAAAAGTAAGCACAGCATCACGATTCCCATTTCTTATTTCTATTGATGCATGTTCTTCGGTATATATATAAATAACTTCACATTACATAACACTTAGTAACCTTTACATACATTAAGTACGTAGAATAAAATGACATCGTTTAAACAAGGAGTCGGAAAACCTTAACCATGGAAAATACATATACCGTAAAACGTGATTTAGAATCCCATGGGGAGTTATTTTTTCAAATCTCCAAAAAGGGTGGGGCTCTATTCCGGGGGGAGACTTATAGTTTGAAAGCAAAAATCAAAGAGCATTTAATCAAAAAAACCAACAGTTTATATCGTCAAAATCCAAAATTTCTTGCAGGTTTAGACGTGAAACCTTAAAACTTGGGTGTAAACTAGACTCCAGACTCTCTGGTGGGTTTATTTTCGGTTTCTGTTATTAAAAATTAATTTTTTTTATGTTTTACACTAAACTTTATTTTTTGAATGGGGCTTAATTCCGGGGGATATTAAATTTTTTCAAACCAGTCGCTAGACCGGGGGAGTTATTTAGGGGGGCGCTCTAAACGGGGGGGGGGGTTCTAAATTGCGTTTTACGGTAATTTGTTTAGCTGCGTCATGGATTTCCCACTCTTCATCTGAATAATGGTAATTTCGTAAGTGGTTTGCAACTTCGGTAGCATAGCAAATTGTGCAAGCCCATAATAAGTATAGCTACAAGGTTAATTACCATAAACCTCGATACATAGAACCCTGGGATTTTGGGGACGGGGAGTTATTGTTTCAACAGGGCTGAATTCCGGTGGGGGGGGGGCATAGTTTGAAAGCAAAATTCAAACAAAAATTAAGCTAATGGTTAACAATTTATTTCGTCAAAATCCAACCCTTTTTACAACTTTAGATGTGAAACAGTAAAGGTGGGTTTTTAACTAGATCTAGGGCCTGTAGTTTCTTTTTATTTTCGGTTTTCATTGCTTCAGACTGATTTTTATGTTCTAGACTAAACTATATTTATTTGGATGGGGCAATGTTTCTCATTAGGGGGGGGGGGGTATTTTTCAAATCCGTCCCGATTTAGATGGGCTATGATGAGGGATGGGGTTCTAAACAGGTTTACGGTTCCCCAAACCAGTAACACAGTCCAGTATACGTTCGAGAATAATATGTATAATCAGGGCCGTGTCCAGAAAAATGTTGAATTGGGTATTTCCTATCCCCTCAATAGTATTTTGGGGAGGGTTTAGCCACGCTCACGCCCTTCTTTTTCCTATCCCTCTAATATTAATTTTGAGATTTTCGGGGGAGGGAAGTTTCGGTCCTTAAAACCCTCATTCAGATACCACCCTGTGCTTATTGTATCCATTTCTGTGATACAATTGACACAAATTTGTTAATCTAAAAGGGAAAAGTTGCAATGCCGAGTCAAAAGCACTTAATTCGTACCGAAAAAAAGTACAACTACATATTATGTAAAAAAGCATGTGGTAATGTTTTAAATTAATTATAAAATATCACAAAGTTATTTCACTGCAAGTATAAAAGTCGTTTAAGAAATTCCCATAATTAATTACTCTGAGACCCGAAGTACAAGCTCTATATTTTTGCGTCCTGTTTCCTCAAGAGTTATCTCTCCAATCGACTGATACTCAAAGAAAATGCAAATCTCAACAAGGGCTGAGACCGGTTGGGATTTTAGCAAGCAAAACCTTGGATTCCCGAACGGACATCTTTTACTCAATACATTATGGTTACATGGTCTCTGCAAAAGATGATTATAAAAATATGGAATAAATGTTTGATAAAACGTGGGAAAAATGGTAAAATCTTAAGCTGCTGCTCTTGTCTTACCAACTACATTGGGATTTACAGAATTTTTATAATAAAGAGGCTAATTTTAACTATTTCCATCAAATAAACTCTTCATTTGGTTAATGCAATAAATGTTGTGCATAAATTAAAGCTTACGTAAGCAAAACTATCTGCTTTTAAGTACGTCATGTGTGAAAATTTTAATTTCCTGCACAGGATATGCAAAAGTAAAAAGCTTATAAAAGTCATATCACAAGTCTAATTTTAATTACTTCTTGTCGGGTACTGTCTACCTCGAAGTTTTGGTTTGGATTTTACTGCGAGGTAAAACATTTGGATTTTAGAAGCGTTTTGAATACACCCGAAGTCGTAGCCATGAGTGCTCCTTCTGACCCATTGGAAATCCTTTACGAAGGGTATTTTTACGATGTGACTGATTTTATTAAACGACACCCGGGTGGCAATGTCATCAGGTTTTATACTGAAAAGGGAGAAGATGCGACCCAAGCTATTCAACAATTTCATAACAGATCATCAGACAAGGTTCATTTAATTATGAAGTCTTTTAAAAAACGACCAGCCTCGGAGAATGAAGGTAAGATTGTTTTATAGTTTTGATTGAATTTTGTCTAAGTCATCTAAATAAGCCATTGCCGAAAGGTTGGGCCCAATTAAATCCAGGGACTAGTATTTTATGAAATGTAAATACCGTAAAACGCGATTTAGAGCCCCCCTAAATAACTTTCCAGGTCTAGCGACACTGGTTTGAAAAAATAACATCCCTCCCGAAATATAGCCTCATCTAAAAAATACAGTTTATTGTAGAATATAAATTTTTTTTTAAATCATGCAGATAGAAGATAACTAAAGACAGACAGTCTGAATCTAGTTTAAAACCAAGGTTTAAGGTTTCATATCTAAAATTGTTAGAAATTTTGGATTTTGACGACATAAATTGTTGCTTTTTTGACAAAATGCTCCTTGATGTTTGCTTTGAAACAATAAGCCCCCCCCCCGGAATAGAGCACCACCCCGAAATGGAGACCCAGCCTTTTTGGAGGGTTGAAAAAAACCCCCCATGGGGTTCTAAATCGCGTTTTACGGTAGTTTTTAGATAGCCTTCCTTTACAATAAAACTGCAAGGGACGAAAACAATTAAGATTACTATTATATCGAAAAAAGTTTTTATCATAAGAATATCTTTTTCCCTTTACATTTCTAAAAATGTTTTTGCTCTAACATCTGAGAAATTCTTTTTCAAAATGTTATTTTTCAAAATTTTATTACCGTTTCAAAAACTATTTTCAGTTGGATTGGATGGAAAAAAGTCGAGAAGGCATCGAGAATTAACAGAAGACTTTGCAAAACTTTATGTTGAAGTTCAAAAAGAAGGATTGTTTGAACCATCTTACATAAGAATTGCATGGAGACTTTTCGAAATACAGCTTATCTGGGCCATAGGATTCTACTTGGTTTATTCTCCAACCCTTTTCGTACGGGGCTTAGGTTGTGCTATCATTGGAATAGGGTCTGCAAGAGCCGGATGGGTCATGCATGAGGCAGGACATAATTCTATGACTGGAAACCCTAAAGTTGATAAAATAATCCAGTCTAGTTATCTCGGTTAGCTTAATACAAACTGAACTTTTTTCATTTTTTGAAATTATGACCATATGTATAATATGACAATTTTTGAATCTAGGGTTTTTTTGTGGTCTTTCTGGAGGATGGTGGAATCGAGGTCATAATAAACATCATGCAATGCCTCAAAGACTAAAACATGATGTTGACCTGGACACAATGCCTTTTCTTGCCTATAATACAAAAGTTGTAAAAGATCCCAAAGAAGGAAACAACTTCTTTGTTCAAAACCAGGTAATTAGGAGTAAGGAGTTATGCCAAAATGCGTTTCTACATTCGATTTATACAAACAAAAATGGGGTGCTTATATTTTTTTGTAGCAATTATTTATCGTTTTAGGAATTGTGGTCGGTTTTGGGAAATCCAAATGTTTTCGAGTTTTATTATAAAACTAAAATTGTGTTTGGTGGCTACTTAAAGCATTGCTAATTCATCTTTAAACTCAAGTTGTAGTTTTTCATAATTTCGTAGAACCCATACTCAGTGACTTATTAGTGACTACACAACTCGGTTTTTCATATAAGTGCCACAAATTGAAATAAGACATAGACACTGCCAATAGTAAATGTTATTATTATATGAAATTTGACGAGGTTACCTTTGACCTTCCAGGCCAACTCGGAGTATATGCTATTGTATGAAAGAAGCTTATACTTATTCTTTACAGAGTTGGATGTTCCTTGCTATTGATTGCCTTATTGCCTATTATGCTTGGCAACTTGTAATTTCCCCTCGGAACGCATGGAAGCGCAGAGATTATTTGGACCTTTTTATGATGTCAGTCCACTGGATTGTTATTATCAGCGTATTCTCTCAAACTGGAGGAATTTTAGGAGCAATGTTAGGAACTTGGGTGGGCTCAACTTACATGTTTGGAAATTTTGCATTGTCCCACACCCACTTACCGATTACGGATGAACACACCCACTGGGTAGAATACGCCTTAGTCCATACTGCAAATATCAAGTCAAGCTTCTTGGTGGACTGGTGGATGGGATATTTGAACTTCCAAATTGAACATCATTTATTCCCAACTCTTCCCCAATTCAAATCGTATCTCGTTAAAGACAGAGTTAAGGCTTTAGCCAGGAAGTATGATTTGCCATACCATACTTATTCGTATTGGGAGGCATGGGGAATTACTTTGAAGAATTTTAGAGATGTCGCCTCAGACTTAAAGTCAGCTGCTATTTAATTTTTAGAAAGGTGAAGGTAAAGAAGTGATGTAATACTAAATGAAAATGTGTCAAATAAACGCAATTGACTTCAATAGTTTCATAAAAGTTAGGGTTTACATAAAACGGGAGTAAGAAGCTCATGGTTAGTTGTATGAAAAGAAACAGTCGTCGTCCAACCAACCCTTAGTTAACCTATTTGCATTATTAAAACCTTCCCGACTCAGCTCATTTATAGCCCATACTGAATAGTAGTTAAAACAATAAGCTTTTTCATAAAAATATGATACTTTTGTTTGACTTTAATTTGAGTTTTTAATCTGTGAATAACAAATTAGAAATGGAGCTAATATTCTTTAAAATTAAAAATATTTTATTCACTTCTCTAAATGTTTCCCCGATTAACTGGGAAATGCTGGGATGTACTTTAGTTGCGAAAATTTCTTTGGAAATCAGTTACGCTAATGTGCAATTTGTGATATTTGACAATAAAACATTATTATTACTTGGAGTTGTTCTACTCAATACGGTCGTATTTGTTCGAAAGTTTTATTTCAACCCGAGTCCAACCGCAGGAAGAAACAAAATGATTATTTGATGGTTAAGGCCTTTTCACTTTTTTCACCACCGTAAAAATAAAACACCGTAAAACAGTATGAAGTCCGTAAAACTGGATTTAGAACCCCAAGTGGAATTATTGTGTCAACGCTTCGTAAAGGATGGGGCTCTATTTAGGGATGGGGGTCACAGTATTTCACTGCATGTATGAAATAAAAGTAGTTCCTGAAATTTCCATGATTAATTAATTCCTTCGAGTAAGAGTCTCAAACACCCCAGAGTACAGCTATCAATTTTTGCGTCCTGTTTCCTCGAAAGTTCTCTCTCCAACTGACTGGTATTTAATGGACATGTAAATCTCAATTGCTAAGACCGGCTGGGATTTTATCAAACAAGACTTTGGCAGCCCCTACGGACAGGCTATGTACTTAATACACTGGGCACACCGTCCGTGCCAAAGATCATTATAAAAATATGGAATAAATGCTTAGTACCACTTGGGGAAACTGGTAAAATCGTAAGAAGCTTGTCTAATCATATACATGGAAATTACAGAATTTTATAAGCAAGTGAGAGGTTAATTTTTATTTATTTCAAGCGTGGAAACCCCTCATTGGTATTATGGAATAGACTTTCTGCAAAATAATATATTTTTTTAACTGCGCCATAAAAAAAAGTTTTAATTTTCTGCACAGGATATGAAGAAGAAAAAAGATTATTTCAATCATGAGATTCCCCGTGCTTTGAAGTAACCTTACATACGAGTTTTAGCCCGAGCCTAGGGCTTATGAATTTGGCATGTTTAACCCGAGCCTGGGACTTATGATATTGGTACGTCTGTCCGTCCGTCAGACGATAACTCAAGAAAGTTTACCACATCTTCATTGAGCCAAATCAAGAACCAAATTCAAAGATGGGCAATGTCGGTCAAGTGGTTGACCCGTGGTGGGCTAAACGCCCCCAGCGGTCATGCAAATTTAAGCCGTTTTTAAAAAATCATATTAGAAAGCTGAAATTTGCCATAGAGGTTACGAATAGCAAGGAACTGCCCCTGACTACTTCAATGATTATCTCATCTGGACTCTTTCAACTACAGACAAATAATTAAGATCCGGTGTCCATCACTTTGTTGACAGGTCTAATACACGTGAAATTGCTGTAGCTACTTTTAAGTATTGGGCTTCAAAATTATGATTGGAATTACCTTAATGTTTTAAATCTACAAAGTTTAGAAATGGAGTTTTGAACCATTTTTTACATGTTCAAGCTTGTGAAATCCTCTTATCTGATAACCAATATAATATATGTAAACTTTCTTGTATTGATTCTGTATTGAGCAATGTTTGTAATTAATTGACTTCCCTTGGGATGTAAGGGAACGTTGTACACGCGTACTGTGGGTGTCTCATTGCAATAAGCTAAAAAAAAACGTAAATTTTCATACACTTTGTTGAGATATTTCCGGAAACCGGTAGCACAACATTCTGAACTTCAGCACTATTCACTTTAAAAGTGTAAGTAGAAACTTCGGTATTCTATTTTTATTTTAGTGGGTGAGATAAGTTGAGAGGCTACCTGGGTTTCTTGTCCTCCACATTTCCCCTCTTTTATTACTTAAACAACTCACATCTACCTTATCAGCATCTCTTGTACATTTCATGCACACTCTTCCCACTTAACATTTGCATAAAAAACAATGGTCCTTTCTCAAGGGAATAATGTAACCCGTCTGCTCCTTGAACAACCTTTAAGGGTTATTTATGTCAAAGGAAGCGAGGACTGAGAAGCCTTGCCCATGTTAATACATAGAAGGAAAGTGCATATAAAATGTTACCTTGTGACATATTAAAGGTCTGATGCCCTAGGTTTATCCTCATCACGACCTTTCTTTTGATCTTCACACCCACCGCATTACCAGCCTTTGATCTCCTTTCTCATCTTCTGATTTATAAATCTTTGTGTTATGTAAATTTTGTGCTGGTGATGAAGGATGGTGGTGGGGGTATTACGGCTTTAGTATGTCAAACGCTTTCTGTGAAGCATAATAAATACAACGCTTGCCCACGTATGTACGGGAAACGTTTATGCAACTTTTCCCTCACAATTTTTATCCGATTGGATTTTCAAACAGCTCATTAGAATCCCCGTGCTTTAATGTGTGTATGAATGCTTTATAAGTTTAAACATTGGAACAACAATTCAAAAGTTTGCAATATTTCTGAAAAAAACTGATTTTTTAACTATTCTTTTCTGTGAGATAAAATTTATTTTTGAAATTTCGAAAATAAATTCAAAATTTTCTGAATTTGGAAAAAAACGTGAAAAAAGTTTATACCAGTTTTCTCTCTCACCTTTTGTTTGATGCTGTTTTCAAATAGCTCATTAGAATGCCCGTGCTTTTTTGCATGTGAAGATGCATTTCGTTTTTCAAAGTTTGAAAAACATTTGAAATTTCGAAAAACAAAGAAAAATAAAATGAAGAAGTTTTTTGCATCTTCTCTCATATTTATTATCCGATTCTGTTTCCAAATAGCTGATTAGAATTCCCGTGCTTAAACACATATTAAGGTGCTTTTTGTTTTCCGAAACTTTGAAAACATGTTTTAACATTTTGCCCCATTTTTGTTAAAAAAAATTAGTTTTTAGCCCGAGCCCGAGTTCATTGTTTTAGATGTTGGTGCTCGAGTTGTTTCGAACTTTTGCTTGCTATTTCTAATTTGCAATCATTGGGTTACAAAGGTCGATGGGAATGGTAGAGGGATGCAGAGCAAAATGTTTTAGGTTTTCTGTATAATTCTTTATCAAAAGACCCGCATCCGGGTGCTGGGAACGCTATAGTATATTGTAATCAGTGTAATGAGATTTCTCCTCAGGCTTTTGGCTTTTCATCCCTATATATAACGGGCTTACGTGGAGATGTGATGTAGTGCGTTTCAAATTGGAAAAGTGTGGGAGTAGGTGCGTTCTATCGCCTTCTAATCTTTGAGTCCCAAGCTTATACGTGGAATTGAGGTTTCTCTTTGTGTGTGTCTCTTTCAAATAAATAAAAATAACGTTGTAGAGCTTATTGAGTGTTGGAATAGAATACACCTGTCAAATGCATTAAGTCAATTGGATTATTGACTTATTGTTTGTAATCTATGGAGACATCAAAGCTGAGGTTTGGCACTTCTGACCAATTCGTTGGAAATCCTTTTGACATTTGGGATAAAAGGATATCAGTGCTTTTTCTCATTTATTATGACATTTCGTATGGAATACTCGACTCTATTCTGAAAACCACCATGGTGTGTGGGTAACAGCTTTTGAATGAGGGGCCGTCCATTAATATCGATATCACTTTTCACCGATATTTTGAGGGACCCACTGACCCAAATATCAACCGATATCAAAAATCAAACCCACCCATTTTGATATCGATATCTTTGAAACTTTCATACCACCCCTTTCATGAGTACCGTAAAACGCAATTTAGAACCCCATTTGAAGTTATTTTTTCAACCCTTCAAAAACGGTGGGACTCTATTTCGGGGTGATGTTCCGTTCCGGGGGGACTTATAGTTTAAAGTAAAAATCAAAGAATATTTTATCTAAAAAAACCATCATTTATCTTGTCAAAATCCAAAATGCTTTACAGTTGTACGTATAAAACCTTAAAAGTTGGTTTTAAACTGGCTCGGTGGTTTCTTAATTTTCTGTTTCCATTTTTTTGAATTGCTTGTTTTATGTTCTATACTAAACTATTTGTTTTGGATGGGGCTATATTCCGTGGGGGGAGTTATTTTTTTTATAGCAAGTCGCAAGACCTGGGCAGCTATTTAGGGAGGGCTATAAACCAGGG
>JAQGBU010001853.1:0-11263 GCA_034698605.1 Isotoma decorata | reverse complement strand
GGCTCTAAACCGGGGGGGGGGTTCTAAATCGCGTTTTACGGTATTATTCAGCAAGATTAATGTAGTAATTTGTACAGTTTATATTTTTTGGAAACTACCTATTTTGAAGTAAAATAATATTCTTTGTTATTAATGTACTATGACAATGACATATTCACATGATTATTCATCCTGATTTTCATCATCCGTTTTCTTAGTTCCTCCAAACTGTGGACGAATTTGATCTGCAGATATCTTGTTAGAAATAGCTTTCTGCCATTCTTGTTTATTCGTTCCATAGATTTGTATCAAATCTGTGATTTCAGAAGGAAGGGCAGCTTTTACAAGTTGAAGTATTCATTCGAAATCTGAAGGAGCTTCATAAGGTTGTAAACCGAGAAATTTCCATTTCAATCACTTATAAAGTGTCAAAAGCCTTGTGTATTAATGTGCACTAATATGACTTACTATGTATCAAAAAAAATGTTGAAAAATCCCCCTGGATAATGGTCTTCTATAATGGACATGTACTGTCTTAAGAATGAAACACCTGGGAATTGTAGTTCTTAGTTTTCATCAATTACATAAAAAAAAATAATGTTATGAATTTCAAAACAAAATCATTTTACATTTATCACACCCATATTGTTTCATATTAAGTCCTTGTAGGTTGTCGATCAAATGCCCATTGGGTGGGGAGCACTTAGTCCTAGGATAATTAATACACTATACTTATAATAAAAATTGTATGAAAAATCCTTTCCTATTAGAGTATCCCCCAAATTCGACCAGATTACGAATAGCTCTCTCAATTTCAAAATCAATACAACAAATGCTTTAAATTTGCATGTTGGCTTGCTCTGCGAGATCTAATCGAGATTCCTTAAAAATATGGCCTTATACCCATTTTAAAGAAACTAAGATGGTGTAACTATGTTCTTCTTTTTTTATCAAGCTTAAGTATTTTGTCGATTTGTTTCAAAAAGTAAAAGAACTGATTTATATTGGAAGGATAAATAAAATGTTTTACACTGTTTTCTTGCATTGTTGGCCTAGAATGGAGGAATGAATAAATGTCCACGCCTTCCCCCCTCATAAATACCCCCTGTCGAAAGCGAGTCCAACTTTCCAACCCATTGCAGTTTTTTTGAAACATGACCTCTTGTGCTGGGAAACATGGGACATACCAGCCATCCATGAAAATTGGAAACTTGTCATTAAAATAGCTGTAATCTGCAGTCAGTAATCCATCGATGTTTCATTTCTTTCTCCATGCTATTGTCTAAATAAGTAAAGTTCAACTGGCTCGTATAGTATTTCATCTTGTTATAATATTAAAACAATATGTTGCCTTGTGTGATACACAGTGTTTGAGAACTCAAAACTTACATTCAATATTGCTCTTTCAGTCTCGTTGATGTTCCCATCTTAATCTTAAAAAAACATCGCTTCCCTCTTAGCTTCAGTATCAAACAAAGTAATGTTCAAAGGATTTTAACAAAAATACTTATCTTAATGACTTACGTTTTAACCAGCGAACCAGGTAATATTCGCTGCTTGCGTCACAAAAAGTTTCCAAAAGGTTTTCTTGTATTTTGTTCTCTTCAACTGTCGGTAAAACATTATACAAAGAATGTATGCTTTGTAAGAAGTCTAGTTTATGCAATGAATCAAGTAGTTTTAAGCTATTAATGAACGAGGATTCAGATTTTTTGCTTATAAAACAAACAACCGAGGTCTCGTCCTTCAATTTCTTCTTCGATAACAGAAGTTCAAGACTACCTTTTCTACATCATTTTGTTCATATTGGGTAAGGGTTTTCACAAATTGTTTATCAAATGGAGAATTTTCAGTCTTTATTCACATTGAGGGCTCGTAATACTAGTAAATCAGAAACAGATGGAATATCTTGAGGATTCGTCGTCGTTTCAGGAAGAAAAAATGGGTCAGAATTAAACCAATCCTCAGTTCTGATGTCCTCCGATTTTTTAACGCGTACTCCACTTGTACATAATCTTGAGATAAGTTTTTTCATTTTCATGTATTCTTTTTGTTACATTTTCAACAAGGTTTTTCAAACTCAACAAAATTTTCAAAACTGCATTCCCGTTCTTAACTGTGGGAACTTTACTATTATTTCCAACACTTTCTGAACTATAAACTAAACGGTGGAATTGTTTTTCCGTGACATTTTATTTCGCGAAGCCTCATTGTTCTCGGGTATCAAAATAGCATAGCAAAGTATAGCTACAATTAGTTTATTTACGTTTATTTACGTCAGAAATTCCTGCTTACAGGTAATTAATCCAGTTATTATTAGCAGAAGGAATAACAATCGCGTGAAACTACTTCGGGAATTGAGACCTGATTTTCCCGTTTCTGGAAATCCATGCAAAATGTGCTTGCCCATGCTTCAACCAATGGTTATGAATTACAACTAAATCATATTATGCTAGATTTTTAGTACAATAATATTTTGGAAGACTTTGCATTAGCAGTTAATGAATTTATAATGTTCAGTGGTACCGAATCGTTTAACCCTAGTGTGATCAAGTTGGAATCTATGATTTATAAATATGCGTTTGACTCAAACTACATTTTCCTTTTCGTATTCCTCTTTGTACACATAATGGTAACAACATTCAAGATAACAAATAATTAAAAAGGGTGTATATAAATTTTAGGAGTAGTACGTTCACGTTGTTGTTGTTGTGGATTGTTACCTGCACAAATTAGGTAAATCCTCTGAATGAAAAATGGTAAACATTGTCGGTTTAGCTAGTATCATCTCTATTTGAGATTAAATATTCAATTCAAATTTTCTATCATAACCATGACAGATTTTTAATACATTTGTGAATCTTCGCTACACTATACGTTCATATTCTTCATATACACTTCCACCCTACATTAACACAGAGCAAATTAAATTAAAATTATCATGACCGTTTCGTTAATTTTTAGCCCGAGCATAAAGCTTATGCATTTGTCATGTCCGTCCGTCTGTCGGTCTGTCTGACGATAACTCAAGAATGCTTTAACCGATTTGGATGAAATTTTGACGGCACCTGTATATAGCCAAATCAGGAACCGAGTTCGAGGATGGGAAGGGCGGGTCAAGTGGTTTGCCCGTGATGGGCCAAACCCCCCACGGGTCATGTAATTTACGCCCTTTTTTGAAAATGCTCATATTTAGCATAAAGGTTACAAATAGCAACTATATATGAAATTTGTAGGCAAACTCAATATTTTGTGATTTGAATGACCCAACAGGGCGACCCCCACTAGTTTTTGAAATTTAATGTAGGAAGCTAAAATTTGGCATGGGGGCTACAATTACAAATAGCAAATTTGAATGAAATCGTAAGCCAAATTTAATTTTTTTTTTGTGATTAGAATGACCCTCACTGCTTTTCGGAAGTTAATGTAGAAAGCTGAAATGTGGTAAGGCGGTTACAAATAGTTACGATACATGAAATCTGCAGCCAAATTTTATTTCTTTTTATTTCAATGACCCTAGTTGGTAACCCCTACCGGTTTTTGAAAGTCGTCACAGTAAGGTGCAAATGGGTGTTAAAAATACACATACTACATGGAATTTTTCAGCCAAATTTTGGAATAATACCTGGCTCGGGCAAAATCAAGTTGCACGGGAAAGTTTTTTTATTCGAAACTAACAAATGGGGTAATTGACTGAACATTTCTAAAGAATATTTGTTCGTCTAATCTCAACATTTTCAACATTACAGTCAATTATTTTTTTTTATTTTTTAATAGTTCTGAATTCAAATTGGAATTACCCAACCATTAGTAATACCTTCACCATTGATAACCTCATTATCAGAAAAAATCATTGTTGAATTATCACACTGTGTCCTACTATTCAAATAAATAGCAACCCCACCCTCGTTCCCTGTAAGATCGGATTTGTTTCTCCTAAAAATATTCCTGCAACCACTAACACCTCCTTCAGGCATGTGAGTTCTGACTTGATATCCATCCTTGATGGAGTAGTAACCTTCATTGTCAACGATTTCATAGTCACTCCCTTTGACATCCACCCAACTGTCGTCTGAGTTGACATTTGACATTCCAGTTCCATCGAAATAATTTCCTTCGATTTTACCACAGCAAGTGCCCTCTTTGATATCAATATTTTCCCCACCACAAGGTCCTATCCGGTTGTTTTGGATTACATTTCTATCACATTGATCAGGCTTATCTGGACTTTCCCATTTACCATTGTCTTGTCCAATGTAAACTCCTTCCCCATACCCTGGTCGAACTGTTCCTGTAATTTATTCGTTTTTAGAAGAAAATGTACATCTAGATTATGAAAAAATTGACAGTTAAAATATTTTTTTTTTTTTTTAATAATACTAACCTGTATTATAAATATGACAATTTTGGACGATATTGTCACTACTGAAAAATCTAAAATGAACCCCTTCCTCTTCAATCGTGTGAATGGTCAAGTTTTCCAAAACATTAAAACTTCCACCGTCGATCAAAATCCCTTTTTTTGCATTTGCAATTGTGAAATCTATCATAGTTTTAAACCAACTATTTTAGATTAATAAGTTCATTTTTTAAAACACATAAGAAATAAATATTACATCGAATACCTCTTAAGGTGTACCACGACGCTTCTAAATTAAAAGCACTAGACCAACTCGTTAAGACAGAGTTTTTTGTACCTTGGATTACAATAGGATTTGATTCAGTTCCACTTATTTCAGCCCGAAAAAATCCATAGAACTCTACCTCAGCTAAGCTAATCATATCTCCAGGTTGAACTGTTTTTAGGACAGATTGAAACTTTGATACGGTATCTACTTCAATGATCTCTCCATTGATTGGGACATCTATATCAACTCCTAATAATAATATTAGAAATGCAACTAAAGGTTGCATAGTACAGTATGTATTTTTCATATCGTTATACAGTAAAAATACGTTGAAAGTTGAATATCAAAAACCTTAGGTAAGCTTTTTTACTCAGACATTCACTTACTTTAACTATTAGTTATTCATCTACTGAATGGAAACACTCTGACATGACGAGAAAGGAAACCATCGTAAGTGTTTTGTTGACTGTTTCAAAACCACAAGTCCTTTATCATCTCTGGACAGCGGATTATTATTGACAGTGATTGGCAATGGGCGTTATCATCTAAATGGCATCCTGTACAATGAGGCTCACAAATCTAAATTATCTATATTATAATATAGGTAATCTACCTGAGTGATTTATGGACATTTAAAGTTTATTTATAGCTTAACTTTTCTGTATTTTAATCGCATTAATTAAATAATAACGCAATCATTTCAATTATCTTATCACGTCATTTAGAGAGTGTACAAATCTAAACACACCATAAAAGAATTTTAAAAAAACCTTACTTGATTCCGATTTTTTATTTCAATTTTTCGATTCCAATTTTGATTTCAATTTTGTTAACACCAATTTTTTGAGTACCTCCGACAAAAAAAACATTCTATATGTCCTGCTTCCGGTTTGTTAAGATAACATCCTACATTGGATAAGATATCGTAAGATGTGCCTCTCAAATTAAAACAAACACTTCAAGTTATTTGTTACTAGCCTTCCCAGCACCCGCATGCATGCGGTGCGAAAAATGGAAAATCGCAATTAGAAATGAGCACATTTTGTGAAACTAGACTGTTTCTTGATTCGTACGAACCATTAACACATTAATCAAGTGGTTTAATCATTAAGGATACGGATGCAATGGGAATTCAGGAGAATAAATTGCATGTTTTTGTGTTATATGTTATTATGAGTCATATCGTCGTAAAGGTATCAGATGAACATGAAGTTGAAAAAAAATAAAATGAAAATAAGTTAAGTTTTGGGTAGACACCGACACGTTCATAATGTGAAGACGGTGATATTTTTCTGGATTTTGTGAAATTAAGAAACTTTTGCGATTACTAAGGACATTTTTTCCCACAATGGAATGGAAACATTCTGACATGACGAGAAAGGAAACCATAGTAAGTGTGTAAGTGTTTTGCAAACTGACAGATGAGTTTAGTCTTGAATTGAGTATGAAGCAAGAATGTTTTAGCATTTGCTTTTGCTATTTTATATACAAAACGATTTTGCAAGGTTTTCGGACTAAAGGGTTTTATATTTTGAAGATATTTTAAAGCTTTGGAGATACAAAGTACAAAAAAGGCGAGATAGTTAGTTAATAGAGGAGTTTTTGGGTTTAAATTGGAATTTTTTCAACACAAATATTTAAGATTAATTTTTAGACGTGTAAAATGAAGGATGGATGCTATGATTTTTGGTGCCGTTGCCACACTCTTAAGTTCCGTAGTCCCTGGGATGCCTTTTCCACAAAATTTTGAAGAGGCTGTGAGACAAGCTCAGCAAATGAGTTTGATTCCTAATGGGGCTGTTGTTGATAGAACTTCACCGGCTATTCAGGTATGAAAATTTTCTTGGACTTTCCTATCAAACATTAATTTGAAAAATGTCTTATATTTTTAGTCTGTTCCACTATGCCCTATAGGTTTTTGTAATTTTTTACGTTTTTGTATGCTAAAAAATTTCTTTCATTTTAGTATAAGTTGCTTATTTCAAGTTGGGGGATAACGACAGATTCAACCAAGAAGATCTTCTAAATGTTTTGGATGGTATTCCTTCCGAAGTTGTCGCCAGTCTGGAATCTCAAGTGGCCAATATTGGGCGTGGGAATTAAATAATTACATACAAAATTTTTCATCATAAGTATAAGTATTTTTCAAGTCATTATTTCTATACTTTATTTTTAGAGTTTATTATTGTCAACTTCAAAATCTAAAGGTAACATTATAACTTTTATATTAGTTTAATGAAACTAGGAAAATATGGGTGATAGTTAAGTCAGATTATGTTGACACTCACTGTCATTTTTTAAAGCAAATTATGGTACACCCACCGAACTTACTTCAGAATTTACAAAAATAAATAAACTTGTATTTTATTCCGTAAACAATAAATAACACAAGACTACTTAATCCACATTTATTCTGTAGCCAGCAAGCCAGCTGAAAGTTCGATCTGGAGTCAGTTTGGTATAAAGGCGAACAACAGAAGTTTAAAACCTCTACGGCTGCTAAAAAAGTCAATTGGGCCACCAAATGACTTTGGAAACAAGGTTTTTGGTAACGGTCAGTTCAACAGTAGTAAAAAGACACTAAAAAACAGTTATACATCAATAAAAAAAAGAAAGTATAATAACATTTGCCAAAGTGAAAATATTCATAAAATTCATAATGGATTGATAGAATCAGAGAAGTCAAAATATTACAAATCAACTGTGCATCATGCTAAAATGAGGCAACAACACGTATCCATTCAATATCAGCCTCATTCCTCATTTAATCTTAACTAGAACCTTTTTAATGACTGACTGTCTTTATCTTAAATGGGAAATTTGTCATATTTATGACAGACACCGATTGGGATGAGTCATAAGCTCATTTTATGCATGATAATATTAAATAACAAACCTTTATTTGCAATCTGTCTTGCAAATTCACCCGAAGCGGTCATTTGCCATGAAATTAGTTAGCAAAGATGAAATAGGTGACAACTGACAAGTATTATGTGCATCAGAAGTTGTTAAGAGCATTTTATATTAAGAACTGCTTTTTCTAGTAAGTCAAGAAGGGGAGGTATAGGTCAGCTCATTGTAAAGCAATTCTTTATTTGGCAACATCCGAAGGAATTGTGTTCTGATGTTGCATTGTAAATTTTACATTTCATGGCATAAATTTTATTTGTATTTATATTTCTATGTTTCTTTAGATTTTTCTTGTCTTTTCCGGTAGTAAAAATTAAACAGGTTTCTCCTCCATTATATATGACATTATCATATAAACAGATGCATCAATTCGACTTATGAAAATGAATTTGCTATTAAGGTAGATGTATCCATCTTTTGCATAATACAGGGACGACTACTGGCGTGCGGTGATCTTAAGATGTTTCAGGTTTTTATCCAGTTTTACTCAGTAATGAAATGTATCAATCATATCAATTCAAACATTTTATAAGTCTGTGAATCATAAGCAGAGCATACAATTCTCGGCATCGGCTGATTTTCTGACATGGGATAAATTAACTTCTTTCTCTTAGATTTCATAATTGTATTGTACATAATCTTGAAAATAACAAAATTAATACGCTCACTGGGGATAGTGACAAAGTACCATTTGTCTCTTATTTAGTTTATATTAACTTTATTATTAACAAAAAGGTTTTACTGCTGCAAAATCTCACCGAATAACTATGTCGCAATCAACCACACCCCAATCAACCACACCCCAATCAACCACACCCCAATCAACCACAACCCAATCAACCACACCCCAATCAACCACACCCCAAGCAACCACAACCCAATCAACCACACCCCAATCAACCACAACCCAATCAACCACACCCCAATCAACCACACCCCAATCAACCATACCCCAATCAACCATAACCCAATCAACCACACCCCAATCAACCATACCCCAATCAACCCCACCCCAATCTGTGTCTGTGCCATCAACAGCTTACCAAGTTTGTGTATTAATAGGTGTTCTCTTCGTGTGTTTAGATATGGCTAGTGACTTGGTGACAGGCATTAATAATATATGTTCATTTTCAACAAATGTGGAACGAGGGGTTCAAGGGATTCTTTCCATACTCATTATATTTTTTCCTGAGGTGGTGAACAAGATTTCTGATATGCTTAAGTAAGTTATTACACATTTCGTAATATTCTTTAATGTAAACTGAACTGAGGCTATAGGCTGTTATAGGCTGAATTCTGCTGAAAAACATTAAATAAATTAAAATTTTTCGGGCTAAATGAAAATTGCAGGCTTAAAAATGTTTGGTATTAAAAACCGTTTTTTAAAAAGATATCATATTATGATCCCTCTTGAGGATATTGCAGACGACGCTGGGCTGGGAGAGAAACTATATCGAGATGTATTGAGACATTACCCTTGGATCGGGAGCGGGGCATCACCATTGGTATCCAATGTATTTGCCCCAGTTATATGGTAAGATTATAATATTAATATTATTGAAAGCGTTCAATGCAATTAGTTACTACTGACTATATACACTCAAAATTTAAATAAAATGTTTCAAGGGGGTGGAGGCACTTTGTTCAAACTGGGAAATACCGGGAAAATGCAGAGGACAAAGTTTCTAAAGAGCGTTTTTACGCTGCAAAACTAATGGCTCATTTATCATTGAAAAACGAAGCCCAACTAGAAGCATCTTACCAAACTGGATTACAGTTGTACATGTATTTGAAATTTCATCAAGAGTATTCCTGGATTGCAAGTAAGCATGCAAGCTTCAATGCTTCTACGTATGCGCAAAATTACGCATACGCAAAATTATTCTACGTATGTTTCTGTTCTTTATGCATTTTAGCCACGATTCTGGTATTTTCCGTCATTTTTTCTGCAATTTCCATGGCACGAGCCGCTTGTTCAGACTTGGTCAAAACTCAACACAAATTTTATGAGAAGGATTATCCTGAGCAAAACAAACTGTGGAAAATATCCCGATTGGTTTCCCGAGTATTTCAGACAATTTGCACTGCAATAGCTAACATAACATTTATAATGTTTATTGAAAGCTTTTTCGTGAATCATATTCATATAAGTATTCGAATTACTTATACACTTCTTACTTGCTTTTTTATCAATCTTATTTTTCAATCAGTATGGGAAAGAATTGATGATAAAGATAGATTTGTTCGTGGTTTTATGTTTAGAAATGGTTGTGGCTTTACGTTTTCTACTATCGTTCACCGTTGGTTTCATTTTATGGTTCGTAGTCCGTTTATCAATATCTATTATTCCGCCAGTCTTCACCATTTTTTTCAGAGTTGGAAGGATTTTGCATGTGCTTTGGCTACTAATTCCTTATCGTTAGTTTTATTGTTCTACATGCCAGCTCTAAAATTTTGGGTAGATGCTGATGATAGTATTGACAGTGGGTATGACTTATCTCTTTATGTCAAGTGTTCGTATGTGTTTATATCCAGTTTGATTATGTACATTGTTTGTACAATTGTTGCTAAAGCGAATATGAAGAATAATACGGATCAATGGAACAAGTATGGGTCAAGGATGTATAAAATTCCTTGAAATTTTGAATTTCATTCAAATTTCATTTTCAGAATATTAATTATCATTATTAGTAGCTAATTTTTAGACTGTTCGTACCTAGTGACGTATAGAGTCTTAAGTCATTATATGCTTTTTAATGTAGTCGTAGTGTAGTTATATTATAAACAGTGTTCTAGAATTGGCTTTTATTTAATGTAATATTTTTTTTAATTAGTCGTCGCTTGTGATACCTACAACGGTTTGTCCAGCAGCGAAAGCTGTTTTTCCGGCTTATAGGTGAGAATAGAAAGGTGACTGATATAGGGATTTTGAGTTTCAAACTGTGATAATAAACTCATAATAATAATAAAGTTGATGAGCTTAAAACCGTAAATGCTTCATTACCTATAAACCTACCCAGGTTAATTACTCACCAAAAAACAAATGTGTTCTTGCATATACTTTAATAAGAAACCTATGGACATTAATAGACGCATACAATAAAGGGTCAATATTTTACAAAAATGTCAGTCATCCTCATCACTAATGTCAATGTCTGACTAAAATGCGATGGTCATTAATCTCCATTGTTCTTTGCCTATGAATTTGTTATAAATTAAATGACGATATAATAATAATAATTAAAAAAATATATTATTATATAAGATTTAAGTTATGTTTAGTAACTCCTGACTGTAAGCCCCGGTAAATTAATAAACTTTGTAATACCCCAACAAATTTCCGTATTTATTTTAAAATGTCTAAATCAAGTTTCTAACACTGAGAGATTTCAAAGCAGCAAGTGCAGATTGAAACCCTGCGTTATAATCAAGTGCAACTTCATTCTTAATGTAGTCAAGTCTGTCATCTACGTAAAAGTCTTCCCTATCGGGTCCTCCCACTAATGCTCCATACAATGTATGAGGATTTGGACCAGGATTATTTATTGCTGTGTCTACATTGCAAACCTCATTGAGATCTGGACATGAGCTGTAATAATTAAATAAACCTTAGAATATTTGTTTGCAAATCATAAATATCCTATACATTATAGACTTTAACCTTGCTCGGTGATGAGGTCGAGTGGGTGGATTATTTCCATACCCAATAACATAACTACGTCCACCATCACCCAAGGCATAGTCCA
>JAQGBU010001852.1:0-11268 GCA_034698605.1 Isotoma decorata | reverse complement strand
ATTTCATTATCATCTGACATTCGTTTCGGTTTCGATCTAGGGACTGGAAATTTCCTAGCTGAGCTAGATCTTTTTTTGATACGGATGTTTGAGCACCATGGAATAAAGTGGATTGCATGTGGGGACCGTGACTGATTTTTCCCATAAGGACACTTTGTTGCCCTCTAGACTGGCTCCATGCTCCTTCATTATCACTTGGAAATCCAACATGACGACTTCCACTAGAACTGTGCTGCCTATCTGTTTCCTGCGTAAAGCCATAAGCTTCATCCTCCGATTCATACTCAACGTCTGTACAAGTAGGTTTTAAAATAGAGTTAAATATGAATTCAATTGTACACAAAATACTAGGAAATAAGTCCAAAGAAACAATATTTTTCCAATGGCGTTTAAACCGTAAATTCAGTCTTTCAAGCGTGTTTCTGAAGGTTGTAAACAGTGAGATTTGTGGAGGGTGGGACAGGGTTAAAGAACCATTAACAGTGAGTCTGGGTGTTACTTATAAAACAGATCCTTAAGGTAGCTTGCAATTTAGATATTTACCATTTTCTTGACGTTGGCCTTGCCCTAAGGGATTGACGGATGATGTGCCATTAATTGTTTCCATTGGACTTGAGTAGGGTGACCCTGTTACAAAAAGGATTTTGATATTTAGAAAATGAAAAACCTTAACGTTTTTGAGACTTGTTTTCATTTAGTAAATTACCAGTCACAGATTCGAGCCTTGTATTTGTTTCTGAAGATGCATCTAAACTGGGAGACTGATACACAATAATCATAAAAAATTCAACAAATACATATGTAAATATAATGAAGAAAATCAACCAAAATTTTAATTTTTAAAAAAATAGTTAGAAATATTTTATACCCCGGATATGAGGTTTTCCAGGTTTGTTGTTGCCAAATTAGTTGGGTTGCTTTCCATTTCTGTTTAACCATTCAATAGTATAGTAATGTATCTTTTCTTCTTATTTCTTGACTTCTGTCAGTGGATTAAATCTTAAATTAAAGATCAATAAATTAACAAGCACAATCCTAAAATAAACACTGGAAATAAATAGAGAGGAGCGGGTTGACTCTTATATAGGTGTACTCAACAGAATGATAATGTCGAAAGTAGTGTTACAAACAAATTACCATCGATTACATGATGTTAGATTATTGATGCTTTGAGATTATTGATGTTAATTTTATACGTAATCCGGCCCGGGATTTAGTCCATCCTGTTTGCCTCTGACACATTTTTTCAATTATCAACGGACAGGTTATTCAGGATGTTATCAAATTATCATAAAGTTTGAACTGTCTATCTATCCTAATATAACTAACTGGCTTGCGATCGTTCTTTTAACGACTATATCCAAAAGAGTGAAAATATGATTCCACTCCACTTTTTCCATTATGAAAGTTCATGTGACTGGAATGATATGTTGGTGTTTGTTGGTATTATTTGTTTTTACGAAAGCTTGATTAATTGTGACAGAAAAAGACAACAATGATGCACCAATATGTGCATTTGATTGTTTGAACAATGATATTAAGGAAATGAAAAATTCATTATTTTGGCATAAAAATAATAGTAGTCTGGATATACCGTGCATAATTTTGTGCTAAATTGGACTAACTTAAGTGTTGCATACTTATAATACTTATAAAATACTTATGTAAATAGCTTGCAATTGAGATCATTTTAATTGTATTTATTGCACTTTACCTGTTTATAAAAGACTTGATCAAGCATTGAAGGAGCACACACATCAAGACCATTTAACTGTTTGTTAAAACACAGTTCTCCAAGATAATATTTTATTTCAACTAAAATGGCTTATGAAGAGTATGAACCCGTGGACGAAGGGCGTTATCCAGTAAAGTTATTTTAACACATTTGTATTTTCAGATCATAAGCGTTTTTTATCTTTCATGTTTAAGATTAACAATGAAGTAGACTAACAGCCATCGTCTCAAGTCTTAAGACGGTGACTTTTTAAAATAAAAATTAATATTTTAATTAGATAATATTAAAATTAATCTTACTTTATTAATAAAATATTAATTAATAAACTAATTTTTCTTTTTAAAAATTAGGGTCAAGCCACTAGCTATGACCTTTTGGCTCAAGCTTGTGGATGTACTTCAAGTGAACTAAGAAAGTCTGCAACCATTCGTCGTTTAAAATCAACTTGTCGAATTTACACTCACCTCGTCACGTACGCTCAGAAAAGTGGAGATGGTTTAAATGTAAATGTTCAAAGAATTTACAAAATTGATAGAAAAAGTAGGTCCATCAACTTTCATTAAGAAAGATTTTAAACTTTTTCTAAAAAATTATTACGACTGAAATAAGATGTCAAATAAAATATAAATATCTGCAACTCCTGGTTTTTAAAGACGAGCAGGGGCGTTTTGGTGACAAGTATAGGATACTTTTATGGCATGGAACATCCCCTTCAGCAGTAGCTGGAATAATCAACACTGGTTTTCGAAAAGGATCTAGTGGTTGTTTTGGGGGTGGTGTTTATTTTGCAGATCGTTTAGCAAAAAGTGCGGGGTACGCTGGAATAACTGCACAAAATACAAGATTCTTTTTTATTGCTGAAGTTCGGCCTGGCAAGGTAATGGTTTGAAGTAATTGTCAGGCAAAGGTATTTTTAACTTATTTGGCCCTTAAATCATTAGGTATACAAGGCCCATCATATTCACTCGAATTACTCAAGTCCCCCTGCAGGGTTTGACAGTGTAAAAGGAAATGGAAGGCAAATTCCAACCTGGAGACAAAATAAGTATTACCATGGGGCAATCCTTCCCCTTGGGGACACTCGGCCAAATCCTCGTTTTTCTCAGTATGACCTCATGTACAGCGAATACATTCTTTATGACTCTAGTCGAATTATTATTAGATTTCTTGTAGAATGCACTTTTTAATAATTGATTTGTGATCACAATTTACATGAAATATGAATAAAGTGAATAAAAAATGAGAAGTTGAGCAGTAAAATTCATTAATGAATACTAGCTTGCATATGCAACTTGTTAAGGCATTAGTTAGGCGCATAAAAAGATAATTAAAATAAAGCATTTTCCAATTACTTTTTAAAAGTTTTTCTGAAAACAAAGGAGACGCTTTAATCCTAGAACGTACTCTTGGTCTAAAAATCTAGCCTAATGTTCTTGAAAGGTTTCTACGAATCAGTTAAAAAGAAATGTCATTCTATTATTTAGCTTTTGATATAAAATCCATATTAAAAAAAGCAAGGACACAATATTTTGCCAGTAAAATTGATGTCTTTTTTCAAATATGAAAAAATAGTTTATGATACTTCGTTGTAGATCTTCTCTGTTCAAATAACTCAGATTATGTACAAATAAATGACAATTGTGACACTTCTTTTACAAAAATAAATCTGTACAAAAAATCGTTCTTTGTTACTGCAGCCAATCCATCATCTATTTTTTTTACTTGCATAACTTTACATTTACATAATAAGCCTAAGCTTAATCTACTAAAACGCCACAATGAGTTATGTTCTGACTACGGGAAATCGTCTGCTTTTAGCCTTTACGAAAATGGATGGAACTATGGGACTGTTATGTAGGATGTTATTTAATGGCTTTGCGACAGCTAATGTAGTGGCTGAAGAAATTAGTGAAGGTTAAATAGACTTGTTGTATAGCAAAAAATAATAAGTTAAAAGTCTTATTAATCGTAGCGCAAAATAATATTACAAGAAACAATAATAATTAGGTTCCTAGTTGAGAGTTAAAACTGACATAGTAACGGCAAGCAAATGATCACCCGAATGATGATAAAAACAGAAATTAGGATCGTATTTATACAGACAAAATATAGCAGGTAAGGCAAACACAAAATAGTTTAAAATTAGCTATTTTCTAAAAAACATAATTCAGACAAAGAATACAATACTCATTAAAATATGGGTCAAACATTAGTAAAATATGCATAAGTTGTAACAAAATCCGGGTTCTGGAAGTTTACAAAATAGCTGCTGTCAACGAAGTATTAAGACAAACAAAGATAAAGTTTCAGTCACAAAAAATGAATATAAATGCCTTAAAATGAATTACTTAACATTGCATACATTACCTACTTAATGACGGTTAGACAAGACCAAATTCAGAACACTGGACACAGCTAAATATAAAACAAATCGAAGCAAATCACATAAAGAAAAACTCCCAACGCAGCAAATCATGAAAGGTATTGAGAATAGGCTGCTCATTTAACTCAGTGCATGCTGCTCGTGTAAAAGCAAGTCCACACTGCTCACTTAAGCAAGTCCACGCTGCTCATTTAAGCAAGTCCATGCTGCTTAATAAAGCACTGCAACTAAACAAAGCTTATGCTTTTTACAACTAAACAAGGATCTTAATCTTATTGCCTGAGTTTTATATACTAAAATTACGCTTTAAAAACTTAACACTCATTTATAAACTGAACATTCCGCCCACTTTGAACCAATATGGGTTCAACAATCACAAATAAATTACTACCATACACTGAATCATTTGAAAATAGATTTTCTAGGTTATAGCATAGTGACCTAATAAATGTGTAAAATAGTTCCGGATTAAACTTACAGCAAAGGGTCCTAGCACAGTTATGATGCACAGAATTAACCAAGTACGCTGTCAATGATGTTCTTGAGACTTCAAGGTAACCACTCCTTGAATGTTGTCAGAACCAGGGTCTTGGGTGTCAGGTAACTTCGCGTCCTGGATGCGTCCGCTCACTTTGAGGAAGTCGGAATGAATCAAAAAGGAATTTTGATTGACCGATATATTAGATTTTGGTATTGGTTTTGCATATTGTAGGCACTTGTGTTTAGGAGATAGCTCTTGTCGATGCACATTTAAGTCATTCATAATGTCTGAAGAATTCAGTTCAAGGATTGATGCGGAAGGAGCTGTAAAGATAGGACTGCAACTTGATAGTTGAGTTAAACGGGTTACGCGAACACTAATTGAGCCCTGAAGAAGAACATTTCGAAACGAAACTGCAAAAGCAAAATGCAGTTTAGATAGTGCTAGGAATTTAAAACTTTCTGCATTGGTTACAAAAAATTTCTCAAAAGCACTGAAGTTAAGGCCGGTCACAAGATAATGTCTTTCAATGTTTAAGTTAAGGATTGCGTCATGAATCCAGGGAAGGTTTTTACCCAACAGTTGTTCATTCGTAAGTGCTGTTGAGTGAACACATTTCAATAACCATTTGACAGGGTGGTTTTCATTCTGAATAAGAAACCAGAATTTTGACAATAGGAAAAGTAGCACTGATACGATTTTAAGTAACAAAAGGAATTGAGGTTTAATAGGGAACTTATCAGGCAGAGGACTTCGGTGGATCTCGAGCGTCCTCACTGTGTTGTCGAAGTCGAACAAGTAGCAGTGAGACTGACTCGCACAGCTTAGATTGAAATGCTGCTAACAAGGAATTTGATTCAACATCCCACTTGTGAAACCGATTTCCATCCAGATTGACCAGTTTGAGGCTTCCAGTCTGAATTTGTAGGATTTCAGGACTGCTTGGGCTTCTCGACGTCATGGGGCAGTTGGAAAAATCCGTAAGAGGCACTTCTGAGACGAAGATAAGGTCATTCTTCTCTGGTTTCAAACGTTCATTTAATTTAGGATAATTGGATTGATAAGAGGGTACAATTTCTATTCGATCGTCAAGGTGGTTGGTTGGTGTAGTTCTTGCAGGTCTATCAAATATAACACCGAGTTTAGGTGTCACATTTGGGTCTTTAAAAACAATGGGCTCTGGGATAGAGCTATCATTTTCACCTACGACAGAATCTCCAGCTATTTCCACAATGACTGGAAGGGATTCGTCTTCTTTTTTATGCTTTTGCTTGGGTTCGACCAAACAACAAAAAGCTGGTTGGGGTAATTGCGAATAAACGACTTCGAAACCTCAGGATGCATCAGGGCTATTAGTAGAGACAGAGCTGGTTTTACAAACGTCGCTATCGGTTAACGACTTCGTTTGTGGTGTTCCAGGTGTGAGTTCCCAAAGCGTAGGAAGAAGGTCAGGGAGACATTCATCTAGGTTGACTGTGGGTGTGATTCGTGTAGGAAAAGCTAACGTGGGGTTAGAGCAGTGCGGTTTGAATGACGCATCAAGCTCTAACCCACCACCAATTGGCCATCCTAGAGACGAATTGTTAGCTTTAGGGGTGTGATGTGGTCCGATTCGTTTCCCATTTTCCACTATGGTGAAAAATGCATCGGCTCCAAGCAGGATGTCAATATCATCAGGGATGTGGTATTTAGGGTCTGCCAGCTTCAGGTTCTGCAGATGTTCCCACTTCCGATGATCAAACAATGATTGAGGCAGCTTCCCAGTTATCTTTCGGACGATTAGAGTTGAGAGAGAGAGTTGCACAGGAGATTCAAAGTGGGGCCTAATTGTTAGCCAGGATTGTCCACGAGTAGTACCGACTGAGTTTTCACCTAACCCAGTTATAGAGGCTTCGTAATGGGATCGAGGTAATCCCAATCGTTTAATACATGCATCTGTAGCGTAGTTTTTTGTTGATCCAGGGTCCACAAAGACTCGACAGGTTTGGAGTTGACCACGGACATCTGGAACTTGAACTTGGGCTGTTGCCAGGATCGTGTCATAGAATTGGGGCGTCAGAGAGGTCCGACTTGGCTTCGTTGGCCAGGTATGAAAGATTTGAGTCCCTTCATCAGTCCTGTCTGCAGTAGGGGCAGAAACAGGTTTAATTGTATGGAGAAGAGAGTGGTGTTTCCCGTTGCAATGTCTGCAGTAGTAGGTACTGGAGCATCGGGAGGCAGGGTGACCATATCTTAGGCAATTTTCGCATAACTTGCATCTGGTTACCAGCTCAATGCGATCAGGCACCGTCATTGAGTGGAAGTCTTGACACTTGTAAAGGGGATGAATATCTGAACACAATTTGCAGTGTGATGAGGCTTGAGTTTGATGGACAAGGTTCTTTGCATGATGTCGAAACCTTCCATCTCCAGGTTTCCCATGGTGGTCCATGGGTTTTGCTGAAGGTATTTTGGTGCTGGCGGCCAGTGCACGGGCACGATTCTCGAGAAAATCAAACAACGCTTGAAGGGTAGGGATAGAATTATCCTGAAGTCCCTGCTCCCAGAGCTCCTTTGATGTAGAATTCATCTTGCTGAAGACATGGAACATCATTAAAGCATCAAATTTGTTTTGAGGGTTTAGTACATCAATGGACCTGATGCATTCTCCCGACTTGTGTCGACTTGTTGTCGAGTGGAAGAAGCTGAGCCACCTTGGCAGTTTGGCTGGCTCACGAACTTTTTAAAGGTAGAGAAGAGAATTTTACGATCGTTCTGGTAACGATTCGTGAGTTGGTCCCATAATAGGTCAAAATTGTCATCTGTTACGGTCATCGATTGGATTAGTCTGGCTGCTTCCCCATACAGCTGATACTTTAGGTAGGTCAACTTTTGGGATTTGGTAAGGGATTTGTTATCCCGGATAGCTGTCGAAAATAAGTCCCGAAATGAAACCCAGTCATGGAGGTTTCCATCGAATTTTGGTAACTCGAGTCTTGGAAGGCGGATGTCAGTGGATGGGTTGATATTTGCTGCTACTGTTGTTGTTGATGCTCTTGTTGATGTTGAAGTCGAAGGTTGAGGAAAGGCTTTCTTGAAGGCTTTGTAAGCTCCTATAATCTTTATGGTTTTTATGCTAAGGATCTGGGATTCAGCTCTGTGGCAACAATATCTTCTGGAAGAGCGTTTCCTTCAATCACGCTGTGAATCTTGTCAAAGTCGGCTTGGACATTCGTGATGGACTTCAGTACATGGTCCACTTCTTCTTCCGTCCGGGCTGGATCTTCTCCCGTGGGATAAGCGGCTCCGGCAAATAGAATTTTTACTTTCAAAGAATTTCTTTGATGTAGAGCTGTCTCAAGGTTCTTAGTATGTGCCATTTTGATAGTCAATCAGGTAAAAAAACAGTGATACGATCAGTCAAAAATTAAATTCACTGGAGGTATGATATCTAGGTGAATATCAGGTTCGATAAGGACCAAAAATGTTGTATGCGAGCTATCATCTCCTAGTGTCTTGAATGGTTGAAATGGATGGTAAAAGCTTTGGTTTGTGACATGGCTTTAACTGGGATGACTTTAATGTAGTCAACAGGTCGACAAATAACAAATACTAATTGGTAAGCGTAGAAATATAGATTGTAGAGATAAGAGTAAAAATGTAAGTATTGATGTAATCCATGGCGAGTAGGTATGGCAGTAGTTGTATCGTAGAGTAAGATTTTAAGATCACAGGGCGAGACCGTTCTGACCTGATCAATCGCTAAGGAAGCAATGATAACGAACAATAGAATTGACTCGGTATTTATAGTGAATTGCAGACAGAACTTTAAGCTAAGTTATAAATGTAGCACGATACAAACTGACAACCCGGTTGTAAGTAGCCTGTGCTAAATATGATTAGACGAGACATTGATTTGCATGCGTTTAAACAGAACAATCAAACCGACTGCAAACTTCACTGACTTAACATTTAACATAAGATAAGGTACTGACTGAACGTAATTAGCATTACAACCAACATGGATGTAGAAAAGAATAGATTCGGGGTGATCAACTTGCAAGCACCGTAATTGTAGTACCTATTGACAGTAAAATACCTAAAAATGTAATAACTACTTCTCCACAGTGCTACTTAGTTTGCACTTTATAATTCTGAATAGTTTTAAACTAAAGAAACAACCAAGGAGGTTGAAGGAACCAATAAGTTCAGTTAATCCCTTTTAAGTTCAAATTCAACACACTGTCCAATTCAACGTGATAAGGAGTAAATTTAATGCTCTCAAAAATCTCAGATTAAGCTCGACCGTCCAACGTCTGGATTTTTATCACTTAATTAGGAACCCAGAAGCCCGAAATCAACAGACATTATTAAACAAAAAAGCCTCCAAGCCCGTAAAAACACAGAAGCTCTAAAAACCAACTAAAACCCAATCATGATTTCTAGTGTACCCTTTCTACTCAAGCATTAATGCTTCCCCAGGGACCATCTAGAATATTAGTTAAACATATATTGAATGCTGACTTTCCCAAACAAAGGTTGTGGAAAATATTACATTAAGTCCGAAATATTGTTTTTAAAACTTGTAAAAGACATAAATAAATATTATACTGTTAAATGTGAGATGTAATGTGAACTCATAGGCCAAATCTCTTAACCTTATTATCCAGCCGTGCATCCCATTCCACTCTAAACCATCGCATTGTGCTGTTTTGATATTATAATTTTGAATATGATAAACCTTAGGCATTAATTGTGGTGTATTTTTACACTTAAATATTATCCTTCCTCTCTACTTTGATAGTGAAATGTATTTGTAAGTAGTAAATACTCATTCGACATAGGTATCTTTTTTTTACCAATGTAACCCTTTTCTAAACATGAAAGCTTATTAAAACGTTTATTGAGATTCTTAGGGATGCAGATCCAAGTAATTCTGGATTTTGATATATGTAAGTGTACTATTACAAGTGAGACGGGTTGGGACGTATATAAAATTGTTTCAAAAAATAGTTGACATCCTGTGTTAGAGTAGTGTTCGCCGTGGGGACAGTGTTGCTCGCCAATATCACTTTAATAAACAGTTCATTGGTTCCTTGTTTTAATACAAGGTAAGTATTAAGCTGAGTTATTCTTATCTCTAGTGGTCTAATTGGGTTTGTTTTGTTTAATGCACTCCATCGTTTTATTGCTTGCTTGATTAAAGTATTTTTGAAGAATTTAAAGCAGTTAAAGAATATAAGCATTGACAATTAGGTATGTAAAAACAGATTAGTGTATGACTGGAGATTTTCAATTTTTTGCAAACAGGATTAATATTTATAAATTGCTCTCAAAAACCGTTCAAACTTTATCTACAAGTATTTAAAAAGTATAGAGCAAAATAGATATAGGAATTAGGATTCTTAACCGTTCCAAAATAGTCATAACTTTTACTTAAACGTTTTAAAGCTGAAAGAAAAATAAAGCGCACAAGGTCTGGTAGGGTTGCCCGCTTGTCATGGGGCCTTCCATCTTGGTCAGTAGAAATTCATTCAACATCCAACTCCTTGCCATCACCTAATTTTTTCTAGTGATTGACAATGTATGTAAAAAGTAAAAAGAACACTAACATGAAGGCAAAGATTCTGAACCTGTTTTAAGAGATATGTTACTACGTTTACTACTTTTTTTACGCTTTGTCATTGATATATTTATTATATTTAAATATATAAATAGCTCCATAAAGTAGAATTATTGTCTATTCTATTGTAAACCTTGCTTCAAAGTAAATAAAAACTGAGTGTATAAACCAGGATAACGTTGAAATGTTACATTGTATTTGATACCAGGTAAAAAGACTATCAATGCCTCGTCAAAGACTTGACCCCTTAGCTTTAAACATCCTCTCAACCGTGACTGGAAAGTCTGTAAATGAAATCCAAGGATGGCTTTACAGTGCCTCGATACTCGATCCAACCAATGAAAACTATATCAAAATCATTGAGTATGTAAATAACAGTCAAGAGCATAAGAACTTCGGAATCAAAGTTACAAACATAATTCGAATCGTTCGAAATAATGTTCTGGAATTCGAACACGACCACAAAACCAGACGATCCTTTAGAATGATGCTTTGGCACGGGACAAAACAACGACATGTGGCATCAATTATTCAAAGCGGATTTGTTCGTCCTCAAAATGCTCAGCAAATGTTTGGCAATGGTTTGTATTTTGCAGACCGAGTTTCCAAAAGTGGTCGATATTGTGACAGTACAAATGCCGGCTCAACTGGCTACTTATTCTTATGCGATGTCCGACTTGGAAAGTGGTACACGGCCAAAAATCCTCACGCTGAATTTACTACCGCACCCTCAAATCATGGTAGTGTCAAGTGTGCCGGAAGTAGGATTCCAAAGCAGGAAGATCAAAAAGAAATAGCAGGAAGTATTCTTCCCTCAGGGGTTTCTGTACCCTGCACCAAGTTTAAACAACACGCTGTCGCCTTTAACGAGTATGTTGTTTATGATCCGGATAGGGTTCGTGTCAAATATTTAGTTGTTGTAAAATTTCAGTCCACAAAATTTCTCAATCGATAATTCGAAAACAATTTACTTTTTGACTAATTGTTGCATTTAAGCGACTTAATTAATCTACATATGTTTTTCCTACTTAATCAGATCAAATAGTTTTAATTAAACTGATACTTTA
>JAQGBU010001851.1:0-11270 GCA_034698605.1 Isotoma decorata | reverse complement strand
ACCTTTTCAATGAATACAGGTGGACCACTTGGTGGTTCAGGGGCACCTATATCTTCTCGGATAAAGCCTCGTTCCAGTTCATTCAATTTCTCAGCATCGTACATTGAGCCCTTGGGTAATTGACTGTCCCGTATGATTCCAGTTTTTCCTGAGACAAAATTTCACCATTTGCAATACATTTTTGTTAAGAATTTCAATAATGTGCAAAAGTTTACATACCTTTGCAAATGAGCTTGGCTCTTGTTGTGGCGAATCCCCACGCGTTTACGGCCCTGGAAATTTTTAAAACATGTAAATGAATCCATTGGAAAATACAATTAGTCACTGTGGAACGAATTAAAGAAAACCCCTCCCTTACCTGCAAAGATACTCTCCAGAGTCTCGACTAAAAGTCCAATCAAGATCAAGTGAGATAAATCCAAAGTCATCACTAGTGTGACTCCTGGAACCAAATGTCATTGGTTTTCCATTAAAGTACCACTCAATTCTCATGGTAGAATCATTGGCAGGTTCCACCCGACAGTCGAAATGAGCCGGTTGTCCTTCAATAATTTCAATATCTTCAACTTCTTTGATAAACTTGGGTGGTAGATTAACTTCTTCTTCTGTAATTTCGTCTGGTTTCTTCCACAAAGATTCCTCGAGTCTTTGCAAAGCTTCAGTTCCAGCCTTGAATTGTGAAGGTAGTTGTGGTTCTGTGACGATTGAGGGTCTTGAGCCTTTTACTATTAATTTTGCTTCGGTCATCACTGTTCCATGGGCGTTTGTTGCCTGGAATAAGTTAATTTGAAATTAGTCACATGGTCACAAAAAAAAACCTTGAAAAATCTGGACAAACCTTGCAGACATAAACCCCAGCGTCTCTTGGTAGAACTTGTCCAATCTCGAGAATAACGAAACCAAAGTCGTTGATTGTTTTTGTTCTTGATCCGTGATTAATACTTTTTCCATTGTGGAACCATTCTACTCGAATCTTTGGATCATTTGTTGGTGTTAATCTGCATTCAAAGTGAGCTAATGCTCCTTCAACAATTTCAATATCAGAAAGTTTAGTAAGCTCTGGTGGCTTTCCAACAGACTCATCCTCTTCTCGTGGACGATCTCCCGCACCACCAAGTCCTTCCAAGGCTGCAATTTTGTCGTAATCAAGTCCCAATCTGTTCAACTGGGAGTCAAGGATCAATCCAGCTCTCTTTCCTGAGCATTTTAGAACGCATGTTGTCACAGCCTCGCCGAAATCATTGCTAGCCCTACAAGTGTAGGTTGCACTGTCTTCAGCGTAAACGGAGCTGATTTCAAGAATGACAAATCCAAAGTCATGGAAAGTCTTGAATCGGGAGCCAGCCCTCAAGGGTATTCCATTCTTTAGCCACTCAACCTTCAATTTTGGATCGTCAGTTGGGGTCAGCTTTGTTTCAAAATGAGCGTTTTCACCCTCTCTCAGCTGAATGTTTTCTAGGGGGACGGTAAACATGGGCGCTTGTCCTTTCCTGTCTCTCTCTGATTTTTGGGGTTTGCTCTTGTCTTCCAGCCCTTGGATTTTGTCAAGTCCTCCCATCATGCTCTATAGCAAGTTATGTTAAACTGACGTTAGTTAATTCTTATCATTTTTACATCATGAATTAATTTACCTTTGGAATTTGGGGATCGAAAATCAAACTGGGTTTTGAAGTGCATTTCAGTACAGCACTCGTCACATCCTTTCCAAGCCTATTTTCTGCTCGACATTCTGTAATACAATTTTTCCAGCTATTTTTAACCCAAATGCGTTGAAATAACCTTCATACACATTAAAAAATGACTAACCATAAACACCAGAGTCCTCTTCATAACACCAAAGTACATCCAAAATAACAATTCCAAAATCATGGAAAGTCCTAAACTTGTGTCCAGTTCGAAGTTGAACTCCATCCTTCCACCAAGTGACTTTCAAATCTGGATCATCAACAGGAATAAGTCTAGCTTCAAAGTGAGCACTTTGTCCTTCGGTGAGTGAGACATTTTCGAATGGTGTTGTAAATTTGGGAGGTGTCAGTTTAATAATTGAGCTAATTTCTGGCTTTTCTTTTCCAAAAGCTTCCAACTCCAAGATCCTTGCATATGCATCGGGATCGATTGGCTCTCCATGAACACCTCGGTGACCACGGATAAGTTTCAATATCGCTTCGGTTTTGTCGGAGCCATGCCTAGGATTTAAGAGGTGTTACTATTTTTTCGTTTCTTAATTAAATTATTTTATAATTCTTACTTGTTCCGTGCTCTACATTCGTAAACACCTTCGTCTTGTTCATTAACCCCAGCGATGTCCAAAACAACGTAGCCAAAGTCATACACAGTCTTTATTCTGCTTGATGGTTGCAGAGGTTCGTTGTTGAGATACCAAATAACTTCCATATCTGGGTCACCAACAGGGATCAGCGTCGCCTCGAAATGAGCTGAGCTTGTTTCAGGGGCTTCGACATTCTAAAATAAATTTTTCATTTTAATTTTAAATCCCATCACTGATTGGCTTTCAACTGAATTTTTTTTACCTTGAGATGAGTTGTGAATTTTGGTTTGACAACACGGTCTTTAGCCAAGACGCATTCCAAGTCGCATGATATCTCATCATAGCCGTATGCGTTGGTCGCACGGCAAGTGTACACAGCTTTGGAATTAAGAAGTATTTTATTACAATTTATAAAGTTCATTATTTTAAAGAAAATAGAGGATAAACGCACCCGAGTCCTCAATTTTAACGTCAGTAATTTCCAATACAACCATTCCGAAAGCATAAACAGTTCGGAATCGATGACTAGCGTCCAAAGGTTTTCCATTTACAAACCATTCAACTTTCATCGTATCATCTCCAAGTGGAATCAATGTGGCTTCGAAATGAGCTAAATCTCCCTCAACCAAATTTCTCAAGTTTTCAAACTGAAATTAATTAAATATTAGTCATTCAGAATCTTACTTATGGACAAGCATTACAAAGTTCTAAAAACTCTTACTGGAGTGGTAAATTTAGGAGGCATTCCGGTAGAAGGTCCCTTGTCCTTTGGCTTCCTTCCTTCTGCCCTACTGGCTTCGATTTGATTGATTTTGTCCAGTCCTTCAACTCCCTTAGGATGCTGAGTCTCATAATCAACGATTTTTGTTTTGTCGTCAATGAATACGGTGGTGGCACAGAATGCCTCTCCGTGTTTATTCCATGCATGGCAAGTGTAAACTAAAGACATTGTTTGGAATTAAAATCTTACTATATAATCTTGATGCCAAAATATAAACCCTTATTACCCCCTGAATCACGCTCAGCTTGAATATCTTCCAAAGTAAGGTTGACAAATCCAAAATCAAAAGTGGTTTTGAATCGGGTTCCGATTTCAAGAGGCTTTCCATTGATAAGCCATTCCACACGTAAATTAGGGTCTTCCTTGGGCTCCACTTTGCAGTCCAAGTTCATCGTTTCAGTTGCATTCAATCTGAATTCTGGTTTGAGTGGTGGATCAAAGTAAGGTTTCATTACTCGAACCTTTTCATCTTCCACTGGTGCTCGTTTGGATTTGTTCTGGGAATTTAAAGTTTAGAGTTTTTAAGAATTTAAAGAAAAAATTTAAACACCTTTTGCAATGTCATACCTCAAGTTCCCCTTCAACTTGAGCAACTTTCTCAAGTCCCTCAAGTCCCTTTGGATGCTGAGTATCTGTGTAAATGCCCTTCTTTGAGATGCATTTAAGGGTACCAGTCGTTTGGCAGGTGCCCTTTGCGTTAGTGGCTTTTACAATGTAAACACCCTCTGTTTAATTAGAAAATTATTTAATAAAACTCATTAAAAAGCAATTCTTGGTAATGGGTAAGAATAAAGACTTGCCATCGCAAAGGAAAGTAGAGTCAAATTGCAATTCAATTTTCCCGAATTCAAACTTTGGCTTGGACCTTGTTGAGTGCTTGAACTTTTGGTTGTTTGCATACCATTCTGAAAGTTAAATGTAACGTAGAAAAATTCGTCTTCAATATTAATTTATCAAAATCACCATAAAAAAAACCCACCGATTTCCAATTTAGTGTCTTTCCATGGTTCAACTTGACAATGGAAGAGGCTAGAATCCCCCTCATCAACTTCAATATTGTTCAAATGTGTGATGAAAGTTGGAGGTCCAAACTCTGCGTCTGGAAGTTGGGCTGCGGCAGGTGTCGGTTGTTCCAATTCTTGGATCTTTGGAATAGCATCTGGTCGGAAAGAGTCACCTTGAAGCCAATGCTTTTGTTCAACTTTGATGCTACATGTCGTGGTAGCCTCGCCATAAGCATTCTAAAAGTAACATTATCAATGTTTATCGAAATTGGACAACATCCTTATACATCTTTTTAGAAGAAACCCACTACGAACCTTGGCCACCGCAGTGTACAATCCCGCATCATCCGCCCGAATCCCATTAACATCCAAAGTAACAAGACCAAAATCAAATGTGCTCCTCATTCGTGACCCAGTGTTCAAAGCCACTCCATTTTTGAACCACTGAACTCCAAGTGTAGGATCTCCCCTTGGTTCCACAAATGCTTCCAAATGCAAACTTGTACCTTCGGCCATTTCGTGGCTTTCAAGATTCCTTGTGAACACTGGAGGTTGTGTTGGAGTTGTGTCGATAAACTGAGGTGCTTGCTGGGGTCTTCCTTCCAATTGTTGGATTTTCCCCCAAGCTGAAGGCTGAACTGAATCGCCTTGAATACTTGATTTGGCGTGAACTTTCATCGTTTGAGAGTTGACTGCTTCTCCTGCCTTGTTTCTCACCTTTATACTGTATAAACCTGCGTCTTCAGGAATAACAGAGTTGATGTCTAGTGTGACTAGGCCGAAATCAGCTCGGGAGGTGAATCTACTTCCTGTAATTGATTTTAATGTTTAGTTTTTTTTCCTATTCAAAAGTCATATGAAAATGTGTAAAAACCTACCCATTTTCAATTCCACTCCATTGCAGTACCATTCGTAGGTTAGGGTGGGGTCCCCAATAGGGATGACTCGGCATTCAAAGTGAGCATGTTGTCCTTCATACAGTTCACTTGGTCCAGTGAGACTGCTTGTAAAAACGGGCTTATCAAACACCTTATCTTGAAGTGAGGTAGGTTGAGATGGCTTCTGCTCCAACTCTTGGATCTTTTTCAAGCCTTCAGGGTGCTGACTTTCCGTGTCTATAACACTTGCAGCTGGAATTTGGAAATAGAATTTATTTCCTCAGTATCAGAGTATCAGTAGTTATTGAAAATATATTTAAAAAACTCACAAACTATCTGAAGCTTGGCTGTGGTATGAGCCTCCCCAAGAAGATTCTTGGCCTTGGCCATATAGATACCTTAATAAATAAATAAAAAATTAGACACCCATTTTTCCAACCCATAGACAAAGAAACCCATACCTTGATCTTCATCTCTCACTCCAGTAATGTCCAAAGCAACGTAGCCAAAGTCGTGAGTCTTTTTAATTCTTGAGCTTTCAGGAATAACTTGCTCATTTCGATACCACTCAACCGTTAAATTAGGATCCCCCACAGGAATAAGTCTGGCTTCAAAATGAGCATTTTGAGCTTCTTTAATATTATCAATATTTGAGAGGGGGACTGTAAAGACTGGTCGCTGGAAGGTAGGTACGGCCTCTAGTCTTGCCGCTGACTGTTTGTTCTCAAGATCTGCAAACTTTTCAAGGGGTTTTAGACTGTCTGTGATGATGGTGGATCCAGTTCCGATTACATTTAATGTAATTTGAGATTCAGCTTGGCCGAGATCATTAGATGCCACGACTTTGTAGACACCAGCTGCATAGGAACGAAATTAATTTTCAAGTGGTTTGCAATAAAGAAGGGAATATAAAGAATCCTGTAAAAGTAAATTTCCATACCATCTTCAGGAATGACGTGCCCAATATCAATGGCGATGTAGCCAAAGTCAAAAGTAGTATGGAATCTGTTTCCAATTTTCAACTCTTTTCCATCTTTGAACCATTGGACCTTCATTTTAGGGTCTCTTGAAGGTTCTACACGGCACTCGAAATGGGCTCTTGAGGTTTCAGGAACTTCTGTCTTCCCGACAAGTGGAGTTATAAACATTGGGGCCTGTGGCGCTGCCTCAGCTTCCTCTGGTCTCGAGGATCGATCGATAGATTCTAACGCACGGATCTTGGCCCACCCCTCTGGATGCTGGCTATCGTAATAAATTTGCTTTTTCTCAGCACAAGAAATATTGCAAGTGTTGCTCGCTTCTCCCACTTGATTCTCAGCCTTGCAGAGGTAAACACCTGCAAATTTAAATTATTTTAAAGAGTTTCCAATTTTATTTTCAAAAAAGGAGATTCAAAAATTACCTGTATCCTCAGGATAAGTGTAGAGGATGTCCAAAGCAACATAACCAAAGTCATGAGTTGTCTTAAATCTGTGTCCACTCTTTAGCTTAACGCCATTTACAAACCAGTTGACTTTGAGATTAGGGTCATTTACTGGAGTCAGCCTGCATTCAAGATGAGCGTGGTCACCTTCCTTTAGATTGTCCAAGTTATTCAGAGGGGTAATAAACACAGGCTTCTCGGGTTGAGCCTCTTGTTCCACCGTTCGTGGGTGAGAATAATTCTCAAAATCTTTAATCTTTTGATATCTGTCTTCATCCAGGGTGTCCAAAATCAAACCCTTCTTTCCGTCTACATTTACTTCGCATGTTGTGACCGCTTGACCGTTGGCATTTGACGCAGTTACCATGTACAAGCCTAAAAATCAGGGTCTTACTTTGTTGTACATAACACCAAGTTTCATTCAATGATTATATGGTATATTACCTGAATCTTCTGGGTATGCGTACAAGATGTCCAAAGCGACGAAGCCAAAGTCATATGTTGTCTTGAAACGATGACCTTTTGGAATATATTTTATTAGTCTCACTTTACCCCCAAAATGCAATGAGTTAAGAGTTACCTTGAGGAATAGGCTTTCCATCTTGTCGAACCCATTCCACCTTCATGTTAGGGTCATTAGCAGGGGTAAGTGTAGCCTCCAAGTGCACAGGCTGACTTTCAGCAACGTGGGCATTTCTCAAAGCTCGGACAAAGTTTGGTTTTTCCGTTGTTGTAACCTGAGGTTCATCCCTTCTTTGGAACTTTCGAGATTCCAAGTTGTGAATTTTTTCTAATGCTTCTTGATGCTGAGTGTCTGTAATCACTTCCTTCCCTCGAGCTGTGTTAGAAAATAGTTTAATTTACAACTAACGTTTAAAATATTGTAAAAGTGCCTTAAAATAACATGCTTACGGTGGACACCAATTTGGAATGAGGAAGTTGCTTCTCCGTTTCGATTTGTTGCTCTGAAAAAAACATTTTTTTAATGTCAACTAAAATGAGCTAGATTAATAACGCATGTATGACCCTAACCTGGCGGTATAAACTCCAGCATCTTCAGGCACAAGCTGAAGTACATCAAGAGCACAGAAACCAAAGTCATAAAGTGTCTTAAATCTTGACCCAATCATCAAAGGTTGACCGTCCTTCTCCCAAGAGATTTTCATACTTTCATCTGGATAAGGTTCCACTCTAGCTTCCATATGGCAACTAGCCAGCTCAACATGGTCCTTCTTTCCACAAAGTTCTGTTACGAACCTGGGTGGGGCATTTGTCCTAGTCTCCTCTACCTTTCGATTTCTGTCATATCGAGAGGAATCTTCTAGGTATCGGAGTTTTTCAAGCTGTTCAGCATTGCTTAGTTGGGAAACTCCTTCTTTTGAAATTATAAGTTTTGCAGATGTTACTGCCTGGCCCAAGTGGTTCACGGCTCGGCAGGAGTAGGTACCCTCTGCGTAAGGGAAATTATAACTCATTTTTTCAAAAATCAAAATTCCTTTAAATTGAAAAAAAAACCCACTCACCATCTTGCAAGTTAATATATTTAATATCAAGGCTAACAAAGCCAAAGTCATGCATGGTTGAGATTCGATTACTGGCTTCAAGTTCCACATCATTTTTATACCAAGTCACTTTCAAATTAGGGTCACCAACAGGGATAAGACGGGCTTCAAAGTGGACGTTTCTTGTTTCTTGAGATCTGACGTCACGGACGGGAACAGTGAACATTGGGGCTTGGTTTACCATTTCATCAACATATTGGGGTTTGCTCGCATGACGAGCCTCTAGGTATTCCAGATTTTGTAAGCTCGTTTGGCAAATTGATTCTGAGACAATGGATTTCTTGGCGTGGACTGCCAAACTTGCACTCGCAACCGCTTCGCCTGAACATTTTATAAATACGTTATGAGTTTGTGATTAACTTATCTTTTAAGTTCATAAATCGAAATCCCCCTTACCTAAATCGTTGACAGCACGGACAGAGTAAGTTCCACTATCCTCAGCGGTGCACTGGAGAATGTCCAATGCAACGTAACCAAAACTGAACGTTTCATTGATTCGGGAACCTATGGAGTTGTCAAATTATTAAATACAAAAATCACTAAAATAATTTAGAAAAAACCGCATATAAAAACCCCACTTACCAATTAAAACAGGTTGACCGTCCTTGAACCATTGTACTCTGAGATTAGGATCGGACACTGGAATAATTCTAGATTCGAAATGAGCCCTTTGTCCTTCTCGAATCTCAATATTTTTGAGACTGCTAGTGAAAATTGGAGCTTGCGTCACGATTTCTTCATCATATTTGAATTTCTTTGTAGATTTATCTTCAATGTATTGAAGCTTTTCTACATTTACTTGACTAGCTTGGATTATACTCTTGCTGCTTGAGACGTTTAATCTCACTGTCACTTCGTCTGTCCCTTTGGCGTTTGTCGCCTTGCAAATGTAAATGCCTATAGAGTAGATCAGTTTTTTGATTTATGTAATGAAGGGTGTTAATAAAGGAATAAAATTAATCACAAACCCGAGTCCTCTGAAATCAAATGTAAAATGTCCAAGGCCACGTATCCAAAATCAAAGATGGGTTTGAACCTGGATCCAACTTGCATTGGTCTTCCATCCTTGAACCATTCGACCATTAAATTTGGGTCATTGACAGGCTCAAGCTTGCATTCAAAATGAGCCCTCATGGCTTCTTTGAGGTTTAGGTCCTTGGGTCTCGTCAAGAATCTGGGCTTGACAATTTCTTCAATGACTTGTTCTGATCGCTTGCCATACCTCAGATTAGAATCTTCAAGGTATTGAAGCTTTTCTAGACTTTTAGCTGTGTAGTTACTGTCCATCTCGGCCTCACCTCGGCTCAACACTTTTAGGGTGCATGAGCAGGATTCTGATCCGTAGGCATTTGTTGCTGTCACTGTGTACAGGCCGCTATGGGGGGAATGCATTATTTTATAGTATTTTATAGCAAATTGGGTTAAAATTTTAAGCAAAAAAACCCACCTGTCAGTTGTATAAACAGACAAAACATCCAAAGCGACATAGTCAAACTCATATGCGGGACGATACCTATGACCCACAGGGATAGGTCTTCCATTGCAAAACCATTGGACAGTCATAGACGCATCACCAACAGGTTGCAAACGAGTCTCAAAGTGGACATTAGCCAATTCAATCGTTTGATGATTTTTCAAAGGTTTCATGAAAACAGGTTTGCTTTTTGGTTGGGCTTCTTCCATCTCTTCAGCTCGGCCTCTCTGACCTCGAGCTTCGAGCATTTCAATCTCGGAAGACATTTCATAGGATTCTTGTCTTAATACTTCTACACTCACACGGGAGCTGGATTGGGCGTCTCCGAGTTTATTACGAGCCACAATTGTGTACACACCCTGTTCATAAATAGTTCATGTTAACCAGAGTGCTTACGAATTAAAATTAGTGTCCCTTACTTGATCAGCCGCAGTGACCTGACTGATGTCAAGGGCCACATAACCAAAGTCATTGTATGTTTTGTATCTTGAACCTGTTTAAAAATTTAGCATTTACACTTCCGCATACAATTATAAAACGCCCCACCAAAAAACACCAAAAGTACATACCAATGCTAATTGGCTTGTTGTTGAAATACCACTGAACATCTTGGCAAGCTTGTTCAAGTCTTGCTTCAAGATGCAGATTTTGGCCTTCTGAAACGGAAATTGCTTGACTGAGAAGATGAAGGAAGACGGGTTTAGATTTGTAATACTCATCCTGGTAAAGTGTTTCAGAGTCGTATGCGGCTTTGCTCACAATATGAGCTGCCTTTTCCGCTTGTTCCTGAACAACTTCAAAAACTTGCATTTGACTAGAGATGTTCGCTTCTCCGGATTGGTTTCTAGCTATCACTGTGTACACCCCACCTAAAACCCAGCATTTCATCATCAGCTAACTAATTAACTAAAGCAATTTCAAAGAAAAAAAATCCATACTATCATCGAGACGAACGGCGCTGATGTCAAGAGCAACATATCCAAAATCATGATGAGCTTGAATTCTGTTGGCAGGTTGAATGGGTTGTCCATTGAGCAACCAAGTAATTGACATTGTGGTATCACTTTGTGGTTCCAGTTTTGTTTCAAAATGAGCCCTCTGCCCTTCTCGAATCTTTGTGGTACATTTCAATGGGCCCAAGAACCTTGGAGGGGGTAGGACTTTTTCTTGTTCCGTCGTCGTTTTCAAAGTACTTATCACGGTTCGGCTCTCTAGGTGCTGAATCTTGGCCAAGCTCTCTTCATGGCTTGTGTCCGTTATGATACTTTCCTGTCTCAATTGAACAGTGAGGGTGCTAGTGGACTTTGCAGTGCCTTGCTTATTGGTCGCAACAACCGAGTAAGTTCCAGCATCTTTTGCAGTCACTTGCTTAATCGTAAGGGCAACGTAGCCAAAGTTGAAAAATGAGGTGATTCTTGATGAAGCCTCGATTTGTTTGTTGTCTTTGTACCAAGTGACTTTCATACTGTCGTCTCCGATTGGTTCGAGTCTCGCTTCGAAATGAGCAAAACCTCCTTCCCTTATTCCTTGTTGATCCTTCAAGTGGGATTTGAAGACGGGGGCTGTGAACGTTTCGATTATTTCCGAGCTGAAGCTTGAAATATTTTTGTACGCTTCAAGCTCTTCGATCGCTTGGTAATTTGTGAAACCTTCTTGCTTTTGGCTTACGGCTTCAACACGGAGATTTGTTTGAGAAATTGTTTCTCCAGATTTGTTTGAGGCGCGGACTAAATAAACGCCGGCTGGAATTTTTAAGAAATTTTTGTCATAAATTTTTTTAAATTATGTTACGTAAGAGTTAAGATAGTCACAAAAAAGCCCGTCACCATGTTCCTACTTGGGTAAGGCATGATGTTGGCACCCCATGTGGGCGTATGAA